>JAJMSM010000124.1:0-20850 GCA_030578475.1 Hyphopichia wangnamkhiaoensis
TTTTTTTTTTTTTTTTTTCACAATACAAGTCAACTTTAGTGACTGAGCTTTTTTTTTAACATTATTATTATTATTTTTTATTTTTTTGGTTTACTAAGAGAGAAGAGCACTATGGTGTCGTTTGTGCTTTATTGATCCACTTTTCAACCTTGTCAATTGTTCCAGTCCCTACATCTTTGTTATAAACCGGGTCCTTGACTTCCACAAGAACTTTTTTTTTGTTTTTTTGTTTTTTTGCTTTTGACTTGTTCATTTTTCTTGTATCTTTAATTTCATTTTTGTTTGTTTTAATTCATTCTAATTTTCAGTTTTATTATTCTTACTCCTTTCTTTCCCTTAATTGTCCCATCTTTCCAACCTTGAACTCGAACAGATTCCTGGTGTTGATCCCTGAGATTCAAGAATTCCTCAATCTTCCATAATTATCCATTTTTCACATCTGAAAATTCAGTTTTATTTTATTATTTTTTTTTGGTTTTTTGCCAGGTTTATTTTTATTTTTTTGGTTTGTGTTTAGATTCGATAATTTCTTGACATTCATCATTAGACCAATCATCGAGTATAACATCTAGATAAGAGGTTCTGGAATTATCATTGTTTGCAAAACCAATCCTAAACCAGATTGGGGAAGTCTAAGTTTTTGACAAAGTAAGTAAATAGAGAAAAGACCGGAAATTACAGTCAAACACCTACATTCTAGTGAGAATTCCCCCTTACTTCAAGTCCTTTGTTGGTTAATCACATATCCTATTCATTTTTTTTAGTTCCAGTGGGTCTCTTAAAGTAGCCAACCTAACGCATCTACCGCACCCACTCTGCATCTCGCCAATTGATCCGCTTCTTTGTTTTACTGTCAATTAACCAAAGCTAAAATCTTTCAAACTAAACCAGTTAACTTTTATCATAATTGAGCGGTGGTTGATTTTGAAGTTTACGCCAAGAATCTTATTTTAGTTCATATATTTCCATTATACCTGGTTTCGCCTCTTGATTTCAATTGCTTGTGTCATTTGCAGTTTTCAAATCCGTTTATATATTTTGACATTTCTTTATCTATTCTCGGACTACCCTTGTCAATAACATTCTTTTTGGCATTTTTTTGTTTCTTTTTTTCTTGTCTGTTTTTATATGCGTTTGTGACACTACGGCCATTCGAGTAATTAGTTACTGATAAGTTATAAATTTCCTGCTGCTGCTACTTTTCATTAGAAATCTGCAAAGAAGGGCCAAAAAAAAAAAAAGAATACCAATTACATAAGAAACAACTCAACATACTTGATATACAATATGGGGTATACAATCAAACAAAAGATTGACATTTGTCTCAAATCAGAGACAAATCCAGAAATGACCCAGGCAGATCTAGCGAACTGGGCAAAAATCCAATATGGGTCAGAAAAAGCCCCATCTCAAACTACCATTTCAAGAATATTGAGCTCCAAGAATGATTTGATCACCTCTAAAGAAACCGATTTTCTGTTGGTTAGAAGAAGAAAACAATCAAATCCATTATTAAGAAAAATCTTAACTGAATGGATTACTCAAGCTCTTTGGGAAAATATCCCTATTACTACCCCTATAATACAACTGACCGCTAACGCTATTTGGAATCGTTTACCGAATTCTGAAAAAGATGGTAAAGGTGTATTCAACCATAAGTGGTGTAATCATTTTATTAAAAGATTAAACGTTAATCTTCATGGTGATCATAAAACAATTTTAAATAATCCTAATCATCATAAATTAAACAAAGTTTGGAAAATCGACGAAAAATTGGATTTAAAAGATTATTTAACTCAATTGATTGAAAAAGAAAATTATCGTCCTCAAGATATATTCACAATTGATGAATTCAAACTCTTCTACTCGTTACCGTTGGATCAAATCTTTGACGTGTCGTCCATTGATAAAGGCTTGAAACAATCAAGCTCATCAACTGAAAATTCTGTCACCATCATGCTTGGTTGTAACGTGGATGGTTCGGAAAAATTAACCCCTTTGGTGGTTGGGAAGTATGATAAGTTTGATGTTTCTCAAAGTTCCCATAATAACTTCAAGAATTTATCTGCCAATGGTATGACCAAACATAATTTAATGAACAAGATTACCGAAAGTTATCAAATCTTCTATAAATCTAATATGAATAAGTGGATCACCTCCAGTATGTTTCAAAATTACTTGCTTGCTTTAGAACATAAGTTATCAAACGTAACTCCAAATAGAAAAATTGTCATTTTACTTGACGATTCATCATCTCACAGAATTATCAATTTACAATTCAAAAATATTAGACTTTGTTATTTGAAAAATAATACCAATCACAAAAATCCTTATTCATCAGTTTATAATGGGGTCACGTTTGACTATTTACCCATGAGTTTTGGCATTGCTGAAGAATTTAAAATTCTCTACCGGTTGCAGCAATACTTGGAAATGATTAATATCCAGAGAATTCATCGTAAACAAGGACGCTCCTCTCAAAATGGGGCAACAACTCTTGGTAGAACCGAGAGTATTAACTTATCTAACTTCAAAACTATGATGAATGGGTCCTCTGCCGAAACTGTCTTATCGGAATCCGATTATAAAATCCCTTTAATTAAAGTAATTGAATGGATAAAACGTTCCTGGGATTCCATTTCCCCGGAAAAAATCTTCTCATCCTGGAAAAGAACTCATTTGTTAAACTTTCAAAGCCAGTGGCCAGCATCCAATCCAGCGATTGTTGGGGCAGCCCACCAAAGTTTGCTACCCTTCACAACTTCAAATGCTAATTATAATTCTTCTAAAAGCTATGACAAGTTGGTTGAAATCATGAAATACCTTAACGTAGTGATTCCTTGGGAAGTTGATGACTTATTGGGTCTTGTCAATGAAAGAGGAAAAATCACCTTAAGTTATGTGTCCATCGAAGAAATAATTGGTAGTTGCTTACTGGAAGATTTCGTCACTGATGATATTGATAATCCAGATACCAAATCAAGATCCAATAGTACTATTTCTAACACCAACAAATCCAATCCTGTGACCAATCCCGAAATTACTTTGGATGCGCTTTCCAATATCTCTGATGCTAAGAACCCACTTGAAAATGAACTGAATACCTTCAATAATAACAACTTACTAGCCCATGAGAACTGGTATACAGCTACTGAAAGCCATCATGCCCAGAACTTACATTCATCTCTAGTTTCACCATCGTTGTCTTCATCGACAGTAAGCTCTAATTCTCCAACAAATACTGTACCAAGAGTTCCTTCAACAACTTCAATAAGACAAGCTCAGGCTCAATTACAGGCTCAGCAATCACTTCCAACTCCGCACAATCCTCCCATGACTCAGCAGAATCAGCTTACTCTGCAGGCATTTAATGGCGTTAATTTATCATTTCCTGAGTTCCAGAATACAAACTTAATGAATCAAAATTCAATTCACCTTAATACATTATTGGCCGTCGCTAATCCAACTGGGCACACAGACATATCTCATAATATTACCAGTGCAGATGACGTTGGCCTTGTGGACCAATCGCCTCACTACTCAATTGGATCACCTGTTAACGTGTCAAATAATACTGCTACTGGACCAGATAACGACACTTATAATAATGCAACACAATATACCTCCAACAAAAGACCACAAGTTCAACAAACGGCACCTGGAATCTCCAAGTTTGCTTCTACAAATTCGGTGCCACTTCTTGATACAAGTGCACTGATACTTGACTCGACTCATCGTAAACACAAAATGGATGACGGAAATGCAGCATTCTTTGACAACGATACTAATGATAACCCAAGAGGGGCCAACAAAAAGAGGCAATACGGGTTTTCACCTTCTACCGCGAATGCTAGCATTAATTTCCCATTTTCATCAACACCTCCATTGAATGATTCATTGCCTTCATCTGCTTCGTCTCCTCCATATCAAAGAGTACTCACACCTTTAAACCAAGGAAGCTTGTTACCAAAGACGGTATTTAGTGGGATCAGCTACAAATCCAGATCTAGCACCAACTTATCTAACAGAGCTAATTACGGTCTGCATTCGAATAGTCCCAATAATTATAACAATGGCTCGTACTATTCTCCTCCTTCTAAACTTGAAGACGCCGAGCTAATGGTTATCTTAACGAGATTAATTGAAAATAGTAGACATTCAGATGCAATCAAATTCTCCAATAATACAATTAATGAACTCAAGATCAACTTGGCTGAGCTTCAAAATAAGTATAGTTTTGGAAAGCCAGAAGAGCATCTTCCTAACTCTAATTGATTGACCAAAATTTTCACCAAACCTTTACGATGTTATGATACTTTATCACTTCTCTTATCTTAAGCCGTTAGGAAGCTTGTCTATACTCTCCTTTATTGAGATTATTTTAGCATTCTTCTTTCTTTCTTTTTAAAAAAATTATCTTCATTTGTTTTTAGTTCCAAATCGAGACTACATCTCTTAATTTTTTTCACTCATCTTTTCGTTTTTGCTTTTAATTCACTTCATCGTCTTCGCTTTTCTTTAATTCTTCAATTTTATAGATTTCTTATTGTTCAATAACACTTTTTATTCTTAATATGTGTATGTACATTAAAATTATATTTTGGTGATATTTAGGCTATGTCTTTTCTCTGCTATATACATGAAATTTTTTTTTGAGTAATATGATTGTCATTAAAAGTATCGTTTGGGAATGCTTTACCGAAGCTCGAAAAATCAGGCTGTAACGCCTTCTTCTTCGTCTTCTTCCACTTCTATACCGAGTTCTTTTGCTCTGGCTTCTAGTCTCTGTCTTTTCTCAAGTCTCTTTCTTCTTATTCTGGCAATCTCAGCTTGGATTTCATGTGGTTCCTTAGGAACTTGGTTCAAAGTTTCTGGATCGGGCCAGAAACCTGGCATGTTGAATTTTCTGTCAGGTTCGAGACCAACGTAGTACATCACAGCGATGGGGGATAAAAGACAAAAGCCAAACTTCCCAACTTGTTAGTATTTGTTTTATGTATTGCTTAGTTATTGCTTCTTCAAGCAACAGAGTGAAACACATACCTTGAAAGTCTCTAGCTGGGTTCTGGTAATTCCTCCAATAAAATTACGATATGAAAATCTCATGGTGTTTAGGGTTTACTTGAGTCGAATACTTGTGGTAGGCGTGTGGGTTATTTCTGGTTTGTTCTAATTTTTCTTTCTCTTCTATTTGCTCAAATGAATCGAACAAGTTTCTCCTAACACCCATACACCAAAAATGAACGTCAATAAAAACAGCGAGGATCAGAAAACGATGTAGAAATATAGAGGTAACTTGTTATCATAGACGATTAATCTTATCTTCAACTGTACCATTTGGGAGTAATCAATAGATATCATTGACACCATGTCGCAGTATACTGCCATAGAATCAGATGAGACTGCACCACCCGCATATACCAATTCGAACCCGGGGGCAGCACCAGCTACCACTTCAGCACCCAGGGATGCATCAGCATTGTCTGATCCTAATAACTGGACTCTTTACCAACGATTAAAAGAATCATCCCACCCAGTGGCACTTCTATTTTATATAATATTTAGAGTTTCTCCCATATTTATATATATATTTGGGAATATTATCCTTGGCTTTGTGACAAAGAATAGCAAATTCATATTGCATTTTATTATACTTGTTTTATTAATCTCGGCTGATTTTTGGAATTTGAAAAATATCAGTGGTAGATTATTGGTGGGATTAAGGTGGTGGAATGAAACTAACATTGTCCAGGATTCGGCCAATGGCGATTTTGAAAACGTATGGGTGTTTGAATCAGCTGATCCCAACCGTATTATCAATCCAATAGACTCCAAGATGTTTTGGCTTTTGTTATATGGTCAACCAATAGCATGGATTGTTTTAGGAATAATGGCAGTACTCAAATTTGAGTTCTTGTACTTGATTTTAATCACTATAGCTGTTTCCTTATCATTGACCAATGCGGTAGCATTCACCAAATGTGATAAATTCGGGAAAGCTAACCACTTGGCAACTGACTTATTTTCAAGGGCTACAGGAAGCGTATTTAACAGGTTCAATCCATTTGCTTAGGGTAAATTTACTTATACGACCTTCAATTGTTATTTATCTAATCTACTTTTTTTCTATGTGATCGAAGAAAGTTGAAAGTCTCCTTTAACCTTACCGACTTGGACGACCTGTCTGGGAAGTTGTATTCATAATCTATCATAACATCACCCTCATCCTCCACATAAACTTTACGTGGCTTCACAATGGCAGTCTTCCATCTTTGCTTAAAATTCTCATTTAAGAGGCTAGTGGTGTTGTTGTTAATGGGTACCAATACTGACGTTACCTTCAACTCATCAGGACCTCTTGTTCCTCGAATGCTGAACTCCGGCTTATTTATTTCATTGGATGCCTTGTAATGAGTGGTTACTCCATTACTGACGCTGGATGCTGCAGTGGGGACCGAAACGTCAATGTTTTCGGTTTCAAGCAATTTACTGCGGCGTTCATTTGTACATTGCTTAGTACGGTTATGAATGCTATCTCTAGGCGTGCGATCACTATATGAATCGATTACACTGTCTATTTCAGTGAGCGATGGAGGCCTTGATTCTGTGGCTATTTTTGACTCGATCCTAGAGTTTGCTAAATCTGATATTGAGCTATCAGAGTTAATGGTATCGTATTCAACGCTATCGCTAAATGCTTTCGTATTGTCTGTCATTTGCTTTGATCTTGGGTGGTGGTGTTGGGAAATGTTTTCTCCATCATGCTGCAGTAAGTCATTGCTTTCTAGTTCTAGATATGTAAATAGAATATCTTCTATCAATTTATCATAGTCATCCTTTGGTTGCTTTTGCGGCCTCATTTTCCTTAAGCTTTTCATTCTTGTAAGAAACCTTGTACTTTTACTAATTTGATCGACAGTAGTCACTTGTGATGAGCTCAATGTGCTTTGTAGACTGAACTTCGTCACCCCACTAGATTTGTTTGAAGTATACGCAATGGATGAGGGTATTAATTTTGACTCTGGTGGTGAAACCATATCGTATCTGGGTTGAAATAATATATTAAAGTCAAAATCCGGTGTGACAAGTGGTCTCTCTTTTGGCTCATTCAGATAGAATGGATAGAAGATTTTAGAAGGAAGCATTCTCAGATACTGGTTTTACTGTTGGTATCAGGCATGTATGGACACACACTATGGGTTTGACCATTTAGTAGATGTTGCTTTACCGGCTTTGTGAACGATAGGCCGCAAAAAAAGAGATTTTTGTCAAAAAAAAAGAAGAAATAAAACAAAAATAAAAAGAAAATAAAAAGAAGTAAAAATACAAAACTACTTGCAAGCTCCAGCTAGAAAATATGTATATTTTGGATAATATAACTATATGCAATTGAAAGGTCTTTAATACTTCCTGTCAATTAAGAAACTATTTGGTCTAAGAGAGTATCAAGGACATGTAAGTGTTCTAATTTTTCTGCCAAGTCACTGTAAGTTTTATTTCTGTACAGCAGTGCCCGTGCTTCAAATAACTCTTGTTCGCTGACCAAAGTAGACTTTGAAGATTTGGGCCCCACGTACATTAAGATGGTCTCATATCTATTGATTAAATCTTGGACTTTTGCGTCAGCCACTTCAATTTCAACTCCTTTAAGCTGCTGCTGTTTATACAATGTGGAAACTTCCTCCGATTGCTTATAGACAATCTTCAAAATGAGTTGGTTCAAAACAAGGTTTAAGTCATTGTTGGTTGAGATTTTGGTTACGGAATTCTTGAGACCTTCAATTTTTACATTCGACGGCATACGCTCCAAAATCGAAATCGGATCGTAGTAAGAATTTGACTGATCATCAGCGCATTCAATGAGTGCTTTAATAAAATTTGGTTTAGTAACTGAATAATCCAATAATATGGACCATGCCTCCTTATCATTCTGATGTTTTGCAAATTTAATGGCTTTTTGAGGGTCGTCCAATTCATTGATTATTAACATTAACGCTTTTTTGTTCTCCCCAATTTTCCCTAACAAGTAGACTAGTTCTTCTATGAAATCATTGGCTTCACATAGTGAGATAGCATCATCTATATCATAGTTGCTATTTTTTGTTAAGAAAGGAAGTAAATGTATCCTGCTATATTGCGCATAGAGTTTTATCCGTTCATTTCCATAAGACGAAACCAAAAATTCGTCCACCGATGCAAGTTTTTCAAGATAGAAGTAATTGATAAATTCCAAGTGATTATCGCGCATCAATTCTATGATAGAGGAAGTCGAAATTTCGTGCCGGTTCTCAACCAAGATATCAATTATGTCATCTAATTTAGAACCTAATTCAGCAATGGGCAATACCTTTATCTCATCACCCTTGAATCTCAAAGTGATGACGTGCGGGATTTCTGGCATAAAGTTTGTAAGAATATGATGTGAGGATAAGAATGATACTATATTAGGATCGTTCAACTCAATTAAATGTGGCACAGATTTAACTGGGTTATATGACTTGACATATGAATCGGCTAAACTTCGTCTCAATTTGTTATTTGTCCCATCACGTTCAAGCTGTTCTTCAAGCTTCGACTGAATAAGTTTGATATCGTAAAGATCAATATCCCAATTATTGAATAATTCATAAAAAGTTTCATCATTGTCTATTTTATTTAACCAGTATTGTAAAATAGTATCATAAATATCATGAGGCAAATTTAATTTTGCTGATTTAGGAACAATAGTAGTGAGTTGTTCAATATGCTTCGATTTAATGAAGATATTAGCCCAAATTATCCACTGTGACATAACTTCTTTTACGTAATTCTCATATTCCTCCGCTTGCAGAGTTTCGGACTTTCCCGTCAATATAGTACTTTTGGTATCTCCCTCCGGTAATTCATCTAAGTTTAAATAAAGCAATTTAACCAAAAACTGCGAAGCTGTATCCCAATCATCGACACCTACTAAACTATCCACGTATTGTGTTCCGTAACTGAGTCGCTTCAAAGGAGAAACCAAATGCTGACTTATCTCCCACGCTTCAAAATATTTCTTCTTTTCAATGTACCAATTTAATCGATCATCCAACTGGGTTTCCTGAGCAATCACAGCATCCTTGGCGCTAACAATAAAGTAGCTAGATGTTTTGGATCCTATATGTGAGCCCAAGAGATAGTCGTTGAGGCCAAGTCCATCTATGTTCTTAAGGCCAATTTCTTCTTCATATTCTATATCACCTGAAATTGAGTTAACGAGTTTCAAATCGGGAGCTGGAAATTCAACCTTATTAGTATCTGGGTCTCTCGACGGCTTATTATATGTCAATATCATCCATAAGTCATCTTTAAAGCTGGCTATACCAGCAACCAAACTATCAAGTTTGAACACATGTTCCACTTCCACCTTTTTTTCTTGTACGGCCCTGAAAGACATGGTGGCCGATGAAGGAAGGATTCTACTTTTGGCAGAGTTAGTCGGTCCAGATACATCATCCAGTGATCTAATGGAAACTCTTAAGGACCAAATGTGGTCGGCCCAGGCGATTAAGATTCTGTCAACTTCGGGAAAATGAACACGGGGCCAATACAAGTCACTTCTTGGTGAACTCTCAGGCTTCTTTATGGTGGATATAACTCTTCGGCTGGCAACATGATAGATCGTTATTCCAGCATCATTCATCCATAGTATCAAGTCATCAATCGCTTGTATGGAGACAATTGGGCCATTATCTTGATCAAGTGTCACATCAGATCTCTGTCCCAACCAGTTTTTAGACGAATATATGACTTTACCACTCATCCCACCACTTATGAAGCTTCTAGTTTTTTGGTAGTTTCGATCTAGAACCACTGCATGTATTGGTCTTTTGAAATCAAATGCTACAATATCCTTTTCATCTTTTATAGAGCCTATGACTATAGTTCCATCCATTGATCCAGATGCAAAATAAGACCCGTCCGTGTAAAGGGACAAAACTGATGCCCTATGTGCTTTAAATGTTCGAAGGGCGCTAAAGTTTGAGTCAGTTATATGAATTAATCCGGAGTGAGTAGCGAATATGAACACATGTTCGTGGAAAGTACAAGCAGAAACAGCATCGCGAATAAAGAAACTTGCTGGTAATTTGTTGAACCTAGTATATTTCAACTTGGGTGGTTCATCATCCTCATCCTCATCCTCATCATCTTCTTCTTCATCGTCTTTTTGTTGGTCATCACTCACGTTGTTTTGCTGCTTCTCGTGAATATCATTTGTTTCAGTCTCTTGGCCATCCTCTTGGGTTGCACTAGACTCGATAGTTGTATCTGGTTCGTCATCACTGTCTGCGCTGTGACTTCCACTTGCGTTGCTTTCATTATCATTATCTTGGAGCTTCGTATTGATAGAGCGGCTTCCCTTAATTGTGTGAGCATCATCGTAGTCAGAGACAAAGGTATTGGGATCTGAACCCACGTCGCCTTCTGCCATTATAATGGACAAGGGTAAGTTTGCTATTCTAAAGCCAATTGCACGTGGTTAATACAATTGGAGCTATTTATTGATTATAATTGTTTGTAGTGATACCTTATCCTACACGCACAGAATAGAAAACAGAAAAAAAAAAAAAAAAGATTTAAATGTAAGGAGTTGAGTGACTGATACCAAATCTTGAACAAAACAGGAAAATTACGAAAAAAAAAACTGAAAATAAAAAACTAACAAAGAAAAAAACAGTGAAGAGAGGTAACGACTCTACACGTTCATATTTAAGGATTAATGCCGACAGCCAGTAAAGGAGTATTAGTCCAATGCGACCCGTCTATCAGGGCTTTAATATTACAAATTGACTCTAAAACGCCAGGTATCGTGATAGAAGAATTGGATGATACTCACTTATTGATTAAGCAAGATCAAGTCCAAAATGTTAAGAATGAATTGAACAAACTACTATCCAAGAACATTTATGATCCTTTTGATGAGCAATGATTTTTATTATAAGGGTGATATGCTAAACTATACAAATGTTATACTAAGGGTCTATTGATTCGGGATGGTCGACCAGATTTCTGGACTCTGTGATACTTTCATTGTCGTCATTGATCTCATTTAAGATATCTTCATTAAATTGGATATTTCCAGTTTCTTGCTCATCATCATCATAAAGTCCCGAAACTAACTCGTTAAGAAAGTTTAGAAGTGTATCTGTTTCCATGATATCGTCGAAATTTTTCCTTCTGTCCTCATCACTAACATGGTTATTTTCTAAATTAGAATAAAACTTTTCGTAAGTGGTTACTATCAAATTTGATAATCCATCCATTAAAAATTTGATGATGACAATATCACTAATAAATAGTTTAATTTCTTTGTGGATTTTGGGCAATTCAATAAGTAAATTATCTCTAAACTTTAGAGTGTTTTGCAAAGGATCGGTTAAATTGGATTCTTCTACTAAAATTGGTTCACTAACTTTATTAGCACATTCAGTAATGAATTCTTGTACTGCATTATTCAATTCCAACTCAATTTCGTATTTAGCATCAATCATATTATTTATAACTTTTGGAGCAGATTTTTTCACCAATTCGATAAGGCCACCCTTTTGGTTAATATTATAACTGAATTCACCATTTCTAAAAATATTATAGACCTCAGTAATCCCACTGGTAAAATCTAACGTTGTTTCAGTTCTGACAAACTGAATATCAAAATTATTCAATTGGTTTTGTAGGATTATCAAGTTTTTCAAGTAGTAAAGTTTTGCCCCGAGTGGTCCTAAATGACTCGATGCCAATTTATAAGCACCGTTTTTTAAAATATGGATACAACTATGGACAATATAATGGGCCAAATCATCAAACACCACAGAGTTAATCAATTCATAGATATTGGATAATATCGTGAGTGCTTTTCCCAATGGTAAATATAGGTCGGGGAAAAGATTTTGGTCAAATTCAATATCAAGAGACGAGCTAGGCTCGTGCCCATCGGTAGTACCATCATTAGGCTTGGCACTACTAGTTCTTTTACGGTATCCAATCTTTAGGTCCTCCGGCTTGGACTTGTAGTTGATCAACTTATCATCCACATATATCTGGATACGGAAAATGATTCTGGATTGGACATCATGAAGAATTGGTTCAAAGAGCTCACCATAATTTATATTCAGGGAATTTGGTACAGAAGCATTCGTATAACTCCCAGTGATAACAGATTGATTTTGCGAGCCATCATCTTCAAACTCATAATATTTCTGAAGCAAAATGGTGAGTTGGCACAAACTAGTGATATTAGTTTCTCTGAGAATTTTATGTCTGACATTGTCATATAAAGGATCAATCAAATTTCTAAAATAATCATATAAACCACTTCTCAAGAATCTTTGTTCTGGATAAGAAGAGTGATCAAAATACTTGAAATATTTTGCAAACAAGCTGAATTCTTTTTCAATAATATTTTTAAAGAACGATATATTGTTCTGACAGTATTGCACCAACCCTTTTTGTTTCTCATTTTGGCTATCTTGCTTGGTCAAATTGTCCCATATGTATCCATTAAGTAAAGCCAATCTTATTTTGAAATACTGTTGCATGACATCATCAAGCAAACCTTTATACTCATCATGATTTGGTACCCTTTTGGTGATCTCTCCAACTAAGTTAGGAAACTGATAAAAGCTAGTGCCACTTTCATAGCTACCAGTTGATGGATCTTGGGGTGAATCTTCTGAATAGATATGATTAGAGAATTCACTATATAATAGGATGTCCATTGTTAAATTGGTACTGCTAGTATTGAGTTTATTTTTATTAAGCTTATCATTGATTTGAGTATTTAAATACTTTAAATCATCAATAAGGTAGTTTCTTATCAAGGTCAATGCTCTAGTAGTACATTGTCTATATCTGATTTTGTAGAATTCGTATTCTCTAAAGTCTCTGTGATTATCAAGGAAATTAATCGAAGTATCTAATTGATCAAGCATGTCCCTGAATCTTTGCTTCTTGATAAGATAACTACCAGGTTTGGATAAATTTTTAGTGACGGATTCCAATGGTTCGAAAATAGTAAGTAAATTATCAATTTCTTCAATTGTCGATTGGTATTTTTGTTGTTTATTTAACAATTCAGTGGATTCAGTAGCGAAATCTATGGTGTCCTTTGATACCTTGTCATATTTGAAAATCAATGAGTTAAGCGTGTCTAGTATATGATTATTTTCTGTGAGTAAATCATTGATATGCTCACTATTTATGTTACAAGTGTTTGCAAAATTTAGAATGAAATCATCAGGAACATCATTAATGACCGAAATATCATCGTTACTTAACACACAATTGTAATGATACGTTTCAATGTAATTCAGCCATAGTAATTCAGCCTCCTTTTCGCTGAAGGGGAACAATATGGATTGTTCTTTGGTGGGGGTCAAACTTGAAGTATCCAGGTAAGAATATGATTTAGATCTGGGATGTAAGCCATTGAATTGTTTTAAATTAAGAGCATTGAAATTGGAATCATTGCCTTTTATCACACTGGATGTTACCCCTGAGGCATTACTTTGGTTGTCTGCAGTAAGAGTAGGAGTTTGCGATGCTGAATTTTGTCCCAAATTCAATATTTCTTCTTCGTAAGATGGAACATCGACGGCAATCTTTTGCACTATCGACTTGCTTCTTCCCCTGGCCATAGCTCGCGTTTCTGGAGTCTTGTCTGTTATGTGAAAAAGTTCTTCTAGTGCCTTAAGTTTTTATTCATCCAGTTTCGAACAGCTCTGGAGAAAGCCAGATCGATAAAATCATTATGTTTGAGAAAACTGAAAACTGAAAACGAGTGGTTTATATGCAATACTCAAGACACCCATACACCTACGTCAAAAAAAAAAATCTCTGAAAAAAAAAAGTACTATAGACGCGTTAAGAGATTAAAGATCAACATATGCGACCATCTTAATTATTGATGAGATCATAGTGACCAAGAAATGGATGATCCAAGGGAGGAAAAAACCGATCTCTATGACGAACTTACGGAAGACTCCGATGACGCACTCCGAGATTTAGAAAAGGAGTTTGAGTTGAAAAAACAGAAGCTTCTAGCTCAAAGAGCAGCAGCTAAGGGTAAGACCCATTCTCAAAAACAGGAGCAATCATTCTATGAACCTGAAATTACAGAAGCATTTGAGATTGCATCTGGGGAACTGAACCCACTGAAGAAGGAAATGGTTGTCCCCACTAGTCCCCAGTCAATTACTAAAACAAACGTTTTGGTGACTCGATCTCCGGCTTCTGTTAAAGGGGCTACTGCAAGAGGGAAGTCTCAAAATACTAGTTTTACCAGGCTCAACGATAGGAAACTATCAAGTTTACCGGGTCCCAACCCAAAATCGAAACCAGTAAGTACAAGTGCATTCGGGGCCAAACTATATGCAACAAGAGTACGTGATGAAGCTAAGGAGAAACTTGACTATGGCCTTCGAGAGTATGAATTTGAAGATATACCACCCCGGGAGGCTACTGATGTTGATGAGGTGGAACCATTTTCATCTATCAAACTACAGAAAAGATTCACTAGTAATGAATCACTCACCAGATTGTTTAAAGATATCAAGATTCTTCGAGTCGATAAGTTACTTGCCAAGATACAACCACCCAAGTTTGAAGAACCAGCTTACAATAATTGGTGTTTTGTTGGGATTATCATTAATAAGAGTGGTATCAAGACTACTGCTAAGACACCCAAGAACCCCAAACCACGGAAATACATTAAGCTTTCCGTTGGTAGTTTTGACCGTACTGTTGACCTCATGTTATTTGGAGATGCATTTGAAAAATACTGGAAGCTAAGTCTAGGGGAAGTAGTAGCCGTGTTAAATCCTGAAGTTAGTAAATTTGGAGGGGGATTCAACATGGTGTTGTCAGAGGGCCTAAACAGTGTGCTTGAAATTGGGATTAGTCGTGATTTTGGATATTGTACTGCCACTACGATGGAGAAACTGCAATGTAAAATGGTAATTGATAAAAGTGTGACTGATTTATGTGTTTATCATGAAAATAAAAAGTATACTGTGAGTGGAAGAATGGAATTGAATGGGAGTGTTGCATCACGAGGACCTCAAAGCTACGGAGGAAGTAGTGGTGGTGGTTCTAGTAGAAGTATGGGATATGATCCTCAAGCTGCCTCCCAAAATTGGGAACGGGGTCAAATATCAAGGTATAATGAGATGACAACTACTCATGTTTCTCATGTTGGAGGTACCCAATTTTCCCACCGGGAATATTCTGATCCCAAATTGTTGGATACAAAGGGTAAGAAAAGAAAGCTTGATCAAGAAAGAAGTAATCGGCGGTTAGAAGAGAAACTTAATAGTCTACAACGGCAAAGTTCATTAGTTAAGACCTTGGGATTGGTCAAAAATACCAATAAGGATAATGAGCGAGAGATTATGCAACAACGATATTCTAATCGTAAGAGTGCATTTAATAGTGAATTACTCACCAAAATTGGGTTTGATCCTACTATTGGGAATGCCAGTAAAAATGATATGAATAATGGGAAATCAGGTAGTTGGAATGATGATGGGATTTATAAGAGTCCTACCAAGAAAAGACGAGATTTATCCAGAGATGTCCAAGAATTATATCAGATCAGTAGTAGTCGACAAGGAATGAGAGAATTGACTAGTTCCAAAGAAGAGAGATTAGAGAAGAGACGTAAGTGGAATTCTAATTTAGACAAGGTTAAACGATATAAAGGTGAAAAACAGCGAAACCCTGAGTATAACGATGAAGATTTTGATGAAGTAACGACAGAAAAAACTACAAGTGCAAATACTGCAATAAACCCGATAAGTCCTCGACGCAAGCCAATAATATATTCGAGTGAAGATGAAGATGAATTTGGAAATTCGACACTGAAGACTGTATCTAACTTCAACCAGAAATTGGTTGAAAAATCGAACGATAATCAAAAAACCAAGAATACCGGTGAAATCGATAGTGAATGTGACAGCGAGGACCTCGAGATAGAATTTGGCAGTGATTTACTTGGTCAACGGTATAACAAATTAATTAATAGACTCAAATAGTGATGATTTAATGGAAGCAAGTACAACAACACGTTACAAAAAAAAAAAAAAATGCAAGTGAATGTGAAATTGAAATTGGTACATTCTTGTAGTTTTCATTTGTATACCATAACTTACAGCATAATTATAATCATAATTATAATATACATGTTCATGTGGTCTCATTTATAAAATGGTGTGATGTTGAGTCGAACCAAATCAAATATGGTGTATGAACGGGGGACAACGGCTCACTCATGGGGTCCCAGACATCTACCCAGACAGACACAGACGTAGAGTGGATCAGACAAAGACAGAAAAAAAGTTATAAGCGATTCCATTGCAGGGTTTGCATGAACGATGGCTTTGAAACTTAGAGTGGGGAGAAGAGCGATATCATTGTTCAAATGACCATGTGAAAGCACTCCTTCTGCAACAGAAAAAAAAAATAAAAATAAAAATAAAACTGATGACATAGGAAGCCAATAGCAGTGAAACTAATGACAATCCAATAAAATAAAGCGACCACTCCACGATTCACAAGATGATGATACGTTGGTTATTGTTCTGACTCACCCACCTGTTTCCATCAATAGCCTATGCACAGCTCATGGTGAATTTAGCAGTCCTGGTAAACTTAAGCCATTGTAAGACTGTTCGAAGGGATCATATATTCCAACCGATAATCTTATGAAAATTGCAGCCTGATATCTCAGTAGTTTATTGCTAGTAGTGCAAACGACAACAATGACAAAATCAAATGCGGTAAAGGTGGGGAAGTGTTGGGAAACGGGCTCCTGCACACGCGCTTCCTTCGCATGCCGTTTTTGGGGTGCAAGTGAATTTTTCACATGGCCGTCTGCTATTTTTCTCTGATTATATACAGGAAAGCCAAACTTGAAAGGTTAAGAGTGAGTCTTAGTGGTGATAATTGGAAATGGCATACTTCATTTCAATCTCCTTGTGCTCATTATAGTAATATTCAAGCATGGGTAATTTTGAAATAACCAGGTTGTTTTCCGTCTTCTCCTCTAATAATAAGTCAGTTTAACACTTCTTGTGTTTTATTTTTCTTTCTTTTCTTTTTTTTTTTTATCTGTATTTTATATTTTACACCGGTGCTTCTACCTGGACCTGTATCTAGCTCTATGTCAGGTTTATTTGTTGCTTGAAAGTCTATTTATTAATCAGTATTCACAAGGTAGACTTTAAATTCAATATAAGTATTTAAATATCGGGAATTTCTCGTTCATTTATTAAAACGGTTGATTTGGTGTTTGCTTCTTTTTTTTTTTTTTTTTTACTTCTATATTTCTTGTGTTCTTGACTCGATTGATTTTTTTTTTGACTTGTTGATTATTATAACTAGAATTATTCATCAGCCCCGTCTCTACTAAATTTTAAACCCTAGTTATAATGTCTGGTGCTTCCGAGCAAGTTCAACAGCATTTTGAAGCTGTCAAGCCTTACCTTACTCAATGGTATGTGCTTTTCCCCGGTGCCATTTTGATTTTCATCGTGGCCCATATGTTAAAGGTTAGCTCTTTTAAAAAGAAGCATGGATGTGGCGAATCAACGTTATATACTGAAGGTGGTATTTTCAACATTCCTGCTTTATTCGACATCTTAAAGGTTAAAAGTGATGGTCGTATGGTTGATTTTGTTAATGAAGTTTTCATAAGAACCGGTACTACTTTCCATCTTAAATTATTGACGGTTCCTGTTCATCTTACTATTGATCCAGAAAATGTTAAGGCTGTTCTTGCCACCCAATTCAATGATTTTGCCTTGGGTACTAGACATGCTCACTTCAAGCCATTACTTGGTGATGGTATTTTCACTCTTGATGGTGAAGGTTGGAAGAATTCCAGAGCCATGTTGAGACCTCAATTTGCTAGAGAACAAGTTGCTCACGTTAAATCCTTAGAACCTCACATTCAAACTTTAGCTAAACATATTTCTTTGTCTAAAGGTGAAACCATTGATTTACAACAATTATTCTTTAGATTGACCGTTGACACCTCCACCGAATTTTTATTTGGTGAATCCGTTTACTCTTTACGTGATGATTCTATTAATGAAGCTGCTCCTAATAACTTTGATGGTAGACAAGACTTTGCTGACGCTTTCAACATTTCGCAAACTTACTTGGCTTCCAGAGCTTACTCTCAATTCTTGTACTTTTTCGTTAACAACAAGGAATTCAGAGACTGTAATTCTAAAGTTCATCAATTCGCTTCTTACTACGTTAACCAAGCCTTGAACACCGATCAAGAAGAATTAGATAAAAAATCTAAAGGGGGTTATATCTTTTTATATGAATTGGTCAAACAAACTAGAGACCCTAAGATTTTACAAGATCAATTATTAAACATTTTATTGGCTGGTAGAGATACTACTGCTGGGTTATTGTCTTTTACTTTCTACGAATTAGCTAGAAACCCCGAAGTTTTTGCTAAATTGAAGAAAGAAATTTACGAAAATTTTGGCTCTGGTGAAAACTCCCGCATTGAAGATATTACTTTTGAATCTTTGAAGAGATGTGAATACTTGAAATACGTCTTGAATGAAGTCTTGAGATTATACCCATCTGTTCCTATTAACTTCAGAGTTGCTACCAAAGACACCATGTTACCTCGTGGTGGTGGCCCTGATGGTTCTAAACCAGTTTATGTTGGTAAAGGTACCACTGTGGCTTACTCGGTTTACGCTACTCACAGAATGAAAGAATACTACGGTAAAGATGCTGATGAATTCGTACCAGAAAGATGGGCTGACATTAAGAGAATTGGTTGGGCTTATGTTCCATTCAACGGTGGTCCTCGTATCTGTTTAGGTCAACAATTCGCCTTGACCGAAGCATCATACGTCGTTACCAGATTAATTCAATTGTTCCCCAACTTGGAACTCAGAGACACTGCTCCTTACCCACCTAAGAAGTCTGTCCAATTAACCATGTGTCTTCAAGAAGGTTGTTTTGTGTCTTTAAGTAAATAAGTCTACAATGTCTTTATTTAGTAGTAGTATTATTATTTGTTTTCTAATTTATTCTTTGAATTTTCTATTCTCTCCTTTACTTCATACTGCTTCTAAACTAATTTTTTAGTTTTAAAGCTCACTTTATTTAAATAGCTCTTCAGGTTCTTTAATTTATTTATATGTAACTTTGTTTTAATTTATGTAACAATATATTTAAGCACGATTTTAACAACCATCCGGTATATTTTATTGTCTGGCAAGAATTATAATTAAGGGGTTATTAATCCTCCTCCTATTATTGGATGGCTTTTAAGGGGGCCAGGGGTTTCCCCCGAACATTATTATAATGTCGCTCGATCGCGACATTTTTTTGATTTTGTTATTTTTCTTTTTTTTTTTTCCACAATGTCGTTGTCTCATCGCGATATGATACTTTTAACAAGGAATGAATTTTTCACATCAGCAACAGGGTTTAGGTATCCAAGTTGATAAGATAATGACCGACAATCCAGAAACCAACATTACTAAAAAGGCCAAACTCGACTCCACAATGTTAAGAATCTGTACTCATTCCGGTAGTTTCCACGCCGATGAATCTTTAGCCGTATACATGGTGAAACTTTTACCGCGTTACAGTAATGCCACTCTTATTAGATCGAGAAACCCAGTTGATTGGGAATCGAGTGATTTGGTAATTGATGTTGGTGGGAAGTACGATGGTGGTATCAAATGGTTTGATCATCATCAACGTGAATTCAAAGAAACTTTTTCATCAAATTTCCATACTAAGTTATCATCCGCTGGGCTAATTTATAAACATTTCGGTAAAGAAATCATTCAACATGTATTGGAATTACAAAATGAAGCTGATATCGAATTGTTATACTTGAAAGTTTACAAAGAATTCATCGAAGCATTGGATGCCAATGATAACGGGATTAATAATTATTCTAAAGAAGCTGAGCAAGACAAAAAATTCAACGATAAAAACATCACTTTACCAGCCATAATATCAAAATTGAATCCAAGCTGGAATACTGATCCTACTGATGCTGATTTTGACGCTGCATTCCAAACCAGTTCCAATTTAATGGGTCAAGTTTTCGTCAACTTATTGAATGGATACGGTAAATCTTGGTTACCAGCTAGATCTCTCGTTGAAAAAGCCTTTAATGAAAGATTTAACGTTGATAAATCAGGTGAAATATTGATCTTGGACCAATTCTGTCCTTGGAAAGAACACTTATACTCAATTGAAAAGGAAAACGAATCTCAAGGCTTAATTAAATTTGTCTTATTCAAAGATTCATCTGGTAAATGGAGAATTTCCACTGTATCAATTACTTCTACCAGTTTTGAATTCAGATTAGGTTTACCTGAATCTTGGAGAGGGGTTAGAGATGAAGAGTTAAGTACTTTGACTGGTGTTCCAGGCTGTATTTTCGTCCACGCTGCTGGGTTCATTGGTGGTGCTAATACCAGAGAAGCCGTCTTGGAATTAGCCCAAAAAGCTTTAGCTGCTGTCTAATCAAAATTATATTCATTTCATCTTGTTTATTAAGTTTGTATTTATTTCATTTATTTATTTTCCCTCGTAATAATATAAGCTGGGCATTTCACTTCCATTATGAACTAGACCTTACATGTAGTTTTGTAATCACTCGATACTGGTAGATCTTTTCTATCCCTGGTTGGTTTCTTTTACTTTGTTTCTTTTTTTTTTGCCTTTTTGAGTCTGTCCCCCGTTATCATTCTACAAGCTCCTCTCATTTCCGTTTGCATTTTGCCAAGAGACTGTCATTAGCGCCGAATCAATAAATTGATGTTTTTCACCATCCTCGCA
>JAJMSM010000125.1:0-25839 GCA_030578475.1 Hyphopichia wangnamkhiaoensis
AAAAAAAAAAAAAAAAAAAGGTTGATGAGATGCCCATGAGAGAAAAAAGATCAAGAAGGTGAAAAAAAAAAGAAGAACAACGATTAGAGGTACTCTACAAGCATTATCAGAACCAAATACAAGAATCGCTAGTGGAAATGGACTCTTTGAGAAGCACCTATAGCAACAAGGATGCTGAGCCATTCTATGTGGGAAGTACTTCTGCCACTGTTACATTCAACGGAGAGTTTTTGGCCACTCCTATACAAGAAGATATCATCATCACCAATCTTTATACCAATGAGATCATTCACAAAATAGAAGGTGACGGAGAATTAGTCACCAATCTAGTCATTACTCCGGATGGTTCTAAGTTGGCCATTTTATCTCAGTCCCAACAATTACGTATATTTGATTTGGAAAAAGGTGAAGTTGTCAAGACTTTCAAATTACCTTCCCCCGTATATATTTCTACCGTCGATCCTACTTCGTCGTTATTTGCCTTTGGTGGTACTGAAGGGGTCATTACGGTGTGGGATATTGAAGGTGGTTACGTGACACACTCATTGAAAGGTCATAATACTACCGTTTGTTCTCTTCAATTTCATGGTGAATTAAATACTGCTAATTGGAAATTGGCAAGTGGTGATATAATGGGTACCGTCAAAGTTTGGGATTTAGTGAAAAGAAAAGCCATATCCAGTAATAATGAACACACAAGTGCTGTGAGAGGACTTGGATTTGATTCACAAGGTGAATATTTCATCACTGGTGGTCGTGATGAAGTTGTCATTGTTTATAATCAAAATAATTTTAAAAAACCATTGAAAACATTCTCAGTCCGTCATCAAGTTGAAAATTGTGGATTAATAGAACTTGACAACCAACTTGTGTTTTACACGGCTGGCTCAGATAATTATTTGAAAATTTGGGATTTACAAAGTGGTAAAATTATTGGTACTTCTACCCAACCTCTACAAACTAATGAAGAATTAATGATAATCGATGTTCTTAGATTGGAAGACAATAAATTCATGCTAGTTATCAGTGATCAAACTTTGGTTGAACTAGATCTTGATGAAATTAACTACAACTCTGACATTTTCGAAATCCCCATCCAGAAAAGAATAGCTGGTAACCATGGTACGATTGCCGATCTTCGATACGTGGGACCCAATTTCGACTTAATTGCCATGGCTACCAATTCTCCAGCATTAAGAATAATCGATCCATCCAAACCCCTCGAATTAGAGGTTTGTGAAGGTCATACTGATCTTTTAAATGCTCTCGATGTATCCATCGATGGTAGATGGATTGCTACCGCAAGTAAAGATAATGAAGCCAGATTATGGAAATGGAGTGACGAAGAAGGTATGTTCCAAGCTTATGCTAATTTCCAGGGTCATGCTGGTTCAGTCACTGCTATTTCGTTACCTAAAGCTCAAGAAGAATTAACTGTTCCTAAATTCCTTATCACTGGTTCTAGTGATTTAACCATCAAGAAATGGAAAATTCCTACTACTTCTGGATTAACGGTGAAAACTTCTGAGTATACTAGAAGAGCTCATGATAAAGATATTAATGCCATTGATGTTTCTCCAAACAATGAATTTTTGGCCACTGCATCTTATGATAAAATGGGTAAAATTTGGGACATTGATTCCGGGGAAACGATTGGGATCTTGAAAGGACATAGAAGAGGTTTATGGGATATCAATTTTTGTAAATATGATAAATTAATCATTACTGCAAGCGGTGATAAAACCATCAAATTATGGTCATTAAAGGATTATAATTGTACCAAAACTTTTGAAGGTCATACAAATGCAGTCCAACGGGCCAAATTTTTAAATAAAAATCAACAAATAGTATCCACTGGTGCTGACGGTCTTATTAAATTATGGACCATTAAAGATGAAGGTGAATGTATTAAAACCTATGATGTTCATTCCAACAGAATATGGGCATTTGATATCAAAAATGATGGGGATGAATTTGTCAGTGCTGATGCTGACGGTCAAATTAGTTTTTGGGAAGATAATAGTGAAGAAATGTTGGCTGAATTAGAAAAACAAACCAAATTAAAAGTGGAACAAGAACAAAGCCTTAGCAACTACATTAATAATCAAGATTGGTCCAATGCATTTTTACTCGCTTTAACATTAGATCATTCGATGAGATTATATAATGTGGTTAAATCATGTATTGGTGTCAATCAAGACAAAGAATCACCAATTGGTCTGTTCCAATTAGAAGAAACTATAAAACAACTAAATGATGATCAAGTGATAAAATTATTTCAAAAGATTAGAGATTGGAATGTTAATTTCAAATTTTTTGAAATTGCTCAAAAATTATTAAGGGTAATGGTTAACGATGTCAACACAGAAATACCCGGTTTATTGAAAATTATTGAATCCATCATTCCTTATAATGAAAGACACTACAGTAGAATTGATCAATTGATTGAACAAAGCTACATTCTCGATTATGCAGTTGAAGAAATGAGCAAATTCAGTGCATAAGGATCTTGAATGTCAATTTGAATAGAAGATATTCTCGTCTTGTTGTCCCTCTTACCTTGTTCTATTTTTTTTTTTTTCAGTTTCATTTTCGTTATTTTATTACATTTTGCATCCCAACTTAATCGCGATACAGCCATACCATACGATATATTTCCCGGTTGTGTAAAAATAGAGGTTTAAATTCGACTTTAATTCTTGACTTTCAAGTTCCGGAAGTTCAAAAATATGACAAGACAAAAAGACTTGTCTCAGACGAGTATGTACCAGATTCTTCCCTGCTTAGTGCCAGATCCAAAGGAGAAATTACCTATTTTTAGTTTGATTCTTCATTGATCGTTAATAGGTTCTGCTCCAGCTATACATTACAATCATCTGATAGTTCGGTCTCTTCTGAAACGACCAGAGGGTCGTTCCAAGTTTGCATCATTTTTTTTTTTAATTTTTTTTTTTTTTGTTTTTGTTTTAGTTTATTTTTTCCCCCTTTCTTTCATCTCTTCAAACTATGTATTGAAATTCTTATCTTTCTCTTGCAATTTGCTTTCACGTAGAACTCGATAACTAATTGCTTATAGCAAAAAACAATATAGGAGGTAAATAAATTAATACACTACTTAACTATCTTAGAGATGATTTAAAGTATCTTGAGCGATCCCATTCCGATTCCCCTGCACGATTAGAATGGGACTGATCGGATTAGATTCGATTCTTTATTATTCTAAAATATTTAACCGGTTGTTGAGTCCCGGGTAGAAATTAGAAGCTATAATTGTAGGGTGAGTATACGAGAGAACTAAATGATGCGCACATTCATCTTGTTACCAAGAGTTTTATTTTTTTTTTTGTAATTAATTGATTATCAAATATTATAAAGCTATAATAATAAGGTAAACTAGTATTAAGAGTCTGTGCATTCTTCATCAATCTATGACTATACTAGTAATTTCACTACTTCTCACGCAGACGAGGGAGCAAAAGAGATAAACCCTTTGCTTTTTAATAGTAAAGAATAGCAAGCGAAACGGGAGGAGAAGGAGATGGAGGAGAAATAAACCGACTTCTTACTTCCTCGGCAAAAAAAAAACTATATGAGGATATATTAAATTGATGATGATGTTCCATGTTGCAACAAGTATAAGCGACGTTTAATTAGCGGCTTGTCCTAACCTGCTCTGGCACTGAACATGCACACTGAACATGCGAAACTGAGTGTTTCTTGTAGGACTAGCAGCAGCAGCAGCAGCAGCACTAGCAGCAGTGCACTGCAGGTTACTTACAGGAGCTGCAGATGCACCCTGCACCTGCAATAAAAATTCCCAAAAAGTTCCAAAAAATAATCCACAACAAAAATCAAGGAGCGTAAGAAGGAAAAAAAAATAAAAAGGATCATAGAATCTGGGTGCAGGAAGTGAGTTTGGCAGGTTAAAATCTTCAAATCACCTTAAATTTTTAAAATAATTATTATTTCAACCTGAAAACATTGAGTTTTTAATGTAAACCCAAAGTTTATTTATGTGCATAAGGGCGATTGTCGGTGCATGTGGCCGGTGTGTGGGTCTATTATTATAATTTATTTTATGTATTCTTGTATATATAAATATATTTTTTGGTTTTTTTTTTTTGCAAATGTATCGACAGCAGTCCCTGTGGTCAGGAGAATGATCTAGCGAGCAACTAGACGAGAGGTCACCTCACTAGGCTAACAACCCTACCCTTAATATGTAAATAATCTCATGTTTTTTTCTTATTGTTTATCCTAGGTTGTTAAGCTCACCCTAGTTGCAGTCTTCCTCCCCAATGTGGGAAAAAAAAAAGAGGTGACTCGATACCGCAGTATCACACATTCACAATTGGGTCGGTTCTGTTGACAGCTTTTGAACATTGCCAAATAGAAAAGGTAGTATATTATTACTGCAAGGTTATGAGTTACTAGATAATAAATAACTAAACACGAGAGGCAATAACACATTGAATTATAAAATTAGGCACTAATTAAGCACCTTTTTGAAAAGATTCTGGACTTTTAACCATAATTCGGTTGACTTGTTGAAATTGAATATATGGCATTTTACTTTTACGTTTTATTTTATTTTTTTTTTTGGTTTTTTTGGCTATAGTTGATTATTTTTTTGTAAATTGACTTTTGCGCTTTTCCTAGTGCCTGCCTCCCGCCAAAAGTGTTCGAATAATATGTAATTCCGACCCAGACGATTCGTAGACCGATAATAATCTTATACAAAAAAAATACTACAGTTGGAGTTGAAGTTGGGGTGGCGGATTGGTTTGAAATCTGCCGAACAGGTGGTGGAGATTGATGATATGCCTGAAGCTACAGTGCGCGAAAATATTTCGACAACCATTCGTAAACCCAGAATCGACAATAGAGCCATTCCAGGGTGTGCCCTAGAGGGATGCGCTCAAAGACAACAATGCCACTGAAGTGGTTAACCAGCAGCTACTCTACTTTAGTTGATTCAATTTTAGCCAAAAAAAAAAAAAAACGAAAAAAAAGACCAAAAAAAAAAGACCAAAAAAAGGTCATTAAAGACAGTAGCTATTTTCCACCACAAACGAGATGGGATCGAAGATCCCGGACTTGTAACAGCAGCGACCCAATTTTTTGTCCTTTAATTATTATTATCAATATTTTTTTATTTGTTTTTGCTTGCTTAGTTACGAAGGCTGACTTGAGGACCACAAATAAAGGAAAGAAGGGTACCCATGAGAGTGGCTGATTATGAGAACCGGCAATGAGATATATTTTCGATCAGTTTGTGAGAAAGTATAGACCGACAGACCTACCAACCGACCGACTAGCTTACCGGGTCTGGCAGTGCGGCAAGTGCAGCCGTTGTTTTCACAAAGACCGGAATTCTTCTTCTCTACTGTGTTTCTTCATGTCCTTATTAGGATAAAGAATAAGAAAAAAAAAAAAATAGGGAGAAAGGAGGGGATAAGGCAAGGGGATAGGGACAAAATTTCACTAATTTCAATCACTAACCATAGTGAAGAAGTTGTAATTGCAAAGAAAACAGAAAAAAAAAAAAAAAGTCCAAATAAAGAGAAATGGTGTAGTGGCACTTTTCCCATTGATTGAGTTTGGGTGTATCGCTGAATGCGCGTATAGTTGCCTCAAAATAAAAAAAAAAAGTTGCAGCAGAAAAAGAATGAAAAGAATAAGAAGAAGAAAGGAAACATTAACTCCTAAAACGAAAAACGACAAACGGATAATAAGGAACTAGTAACGCAGTATAATAAGGTGGGTCCAAAAAAGAAAAAAACCCCAATAAAGCTCAGTCGAACAAAAAAAAAAAAATGAATGAATGAAACAATACGCTAGTATGTGTATAAGCACGAGTACGAGCACGAGCACAAAGAAAGACTTTGTCTAACTGTCTAATTATTCAGTTATTACAACAGTCGTAACAGTTGTACTTACTGTTGCTGTTGCTTACACAGATACTGTATTAATACTGTTGGATACACTTATTATGGAAATGCAATGCATAATCCAGTATGGCCAACTTTGCCAACGCCCAGCCTAGAGACAAAACTGAGATGCACGAGGTTTGGCGAATTTAGAGGCGATCGAGATAATGAGTTATTTTTAACCTTCATGAATGACGATCAGACAGTCCCTTGAACCCAACAAGAAAAGAAAAAGGCAAAAGGCAAAAAAAAAAAAAAAAAAATAACAGACAGTAAGACTACTGTGCAAAAAATATTACTAATTGTAATTGGGGATCCCACAAGAAAAACCATACGATTACCGTCATCTCGTCACGGGGTACAAACCATAAGGACATTCTGGTTGCTCGAATAAAGTGCCATCCACCTCCCCTCCCTTTCCCCCACGTAGTCAGCTTATTTCTTTGTTGTTACTGAGAAAATAAGCAAAGTATCCAGTTTCCAGGAGTAGCACGATTCATATTCACAAAAATGGGTTTAGATTATGCGTTCATCGAAACAAACCGTCCCAGGGCGGACCAGGTATGATGATCAGCCAAAAACTCTGTAAGGAAGGTAACATCAAAGCAAAAAATTCGGGTGAATCAGTGCAGATCGCTGCTTAGCGGAAACCTTACCGATCTAACCTTACACCCAACCATCCCACCCTTTTTTTTTCCATTTCCGACACCCTGAAGGTCGGAATCGTTGACAACAAAAAACGAGCGACAGCGAATCCGACCACCACATCTCGGTTGCTCAAATTTTAATTGACCAAGTGACCCACCCTTGTTTATACTTTGTTCAAATGTGAGGGTCCAGTTGAACCATTTTTTTGTCCGTTGATTATTCTCAGGCGGGTTAACCGAATCGGCTCAACCCAGAACCTAATTTAAACTTTATATATGGGGGACAACTGAGTGTCTACTCTGTTAAGCCTACTAGGTTGTGTTTAATCTATGCTGTAACTATTATTATTCTATGCCGTAATTATTATTTTCCCAATTATCCCAATTATCCCCATAATAATATCTTGCAAATCGAAAAGTATTTGGTATCCTTGATTTGTAGCCAGAAAGGCGTGCTTATGCACCCGTGCATCTCGTTCAAAAGTTAATTCACCTTGTTGCTGTTGTTGTTGTTTTTTTTGCAGTTTGACAATTTTTTTGCACTTTTGTTCGTTTTTGCATTTTTTGCAGAATTTTGCAAAAATGAGTGGGTTTTGTTTGTGGAAAAAATGGCCCAGACACAGAAACAAATCAGACAAATATTGGCTGTGAAAAACTCAAAAATAAAAAAGGCAAAAAAACAGCAAACAGAAAACGGCATACAAGACAACGTTTAGTCAGGGTACGTGTCAGACAAGGTATTAGCGCCAGCGTCCTAAGCGTGTTTTAAAAGCATGTCAAAAATCAGTTACCTTGGCAGTACGGCGGGAGTACGTGATTTAGCACCCTTGAAATTGTCGGTTGTTGATGTGTGACTATGTATCGAACTGCCTTACCACGCTTTTTAACTCATGATACAGTTAGTCTTTCCCTTTTGCCTCTTTCCCTTTTCTGATATTTTGTCAGGGCCCGTCCCCACACCGGGATTGGGTGAAGGGCTCAAGTGGAATTCCGCAAAATTTTCGATAACCGACGTCGACAGACACTATTTCATTAGACGTACTAACCTTCATAACCCAGCTTACTCCCGAACAGTTACGCCAACGCAGAATTACTAAACGTGGCATTGGCTTGAATATATTGGTCATTGGTGAAAATGGTATCGGTAAGAAACTGTTCATCAACACTCTATGTGGATCGGCGGTGTTTGCAGAATCAAATGTTGATCACACTTCCAATCTGCCATATTCTGAAAATGAATTAGGTGATTATCTGCCTCAGGAATCGAGTCATGACCTACAAATCAAAACTTATACGCAAAGTTCGTCATTTTAACCCATAACAAGCAAAAATAATTCGAAATACTAACTCGACATTTTTTTTTTTCTAGGCGTGGTTGAACCCGACTCTATTCCCATCAAGTTGAGAATCACCATTACTAAGAATTTTGGTGGTAATCTTGAAAATTCAAGCCATCCTCATATTGTCAAAGACTATATTGAAAATGAGTTCAATGAGATTCTAAGTGAAGAATCAAGAATTGATAGAAATGCCAAGAAACACGACAACCGTATACATATAGCCCTATATTTTATAAGACCAACTGGACGTGGGTATGTACAACTTCTTTTATAATTGTTCTGTCCCTTTTGGAATCCGGTTCCTTTTTCTTACTAACAAACCTAGAGTAAACGAATTTGATCTTACTTCCATGAAAGTTATCGGACAACGGGTCAATTTGATTCCGATTATCGCTAAGGCAGATAGTTTGACCGATGACGAGTTGAAACTAAATCGTCAACTTATTACCGCCGCCATCGAACAAGTGGGAATTGATACGTTTGATTTTTACGACAATTTATCAGATGAGGAGGTGACAATTTCATCCTTTGACAACCGGAAAGATTGCACTTACACCGAATCCACCGATGAGGATCCTAACCATTCCTATGAGCAAGCCATGGTTTCAATCCAGAATAAGATGCCATTTGCCATTATTTCTGCCAATAATGGCAAATTTCGAGAATTACCTTGGGGCCAAATCAACGTTTATGATGAACAAATTTGTGATGTTAGATTATTGAAAAACGTTTTATTCGGTTCTCACATTCACGATTTTAAAGAAACCACCGTTGTCAAGAAGTACGAGGCGTTTAGAGTGGAGAAACTCAGTCAGTAGATTGTATAGGCCTTAATCTAACAGAATTTGTTTAGAAGCACTGGCACCGCCGCTTAGCAGCTAAAAAAGAAAAAAAAAAAAAAACAACTCATGCACGTAGCCTCGCCTGCTATCAGTTGATAATTCGTTCATTATTATCAAATAACGAAAAAAAGCCATAAAACAAAACCTCCATGCAACCAACCGCCTCATCCATGCGTTGGTACAGTTGAAGGCTTTTTCTATTTGAAATCCTGATACAGGTGAATTATTGTCGGGTTGCCAAAAAATTCGCGCTAAGATAACTTAAGGACATTGTTCTCGTGCATATCACCTTTATTTAACCTCAAAATTGATATCATTATTCTTCTTCCGTTATTATTCTTTTATTCATTCTGATTTTGTTTTATTATTTCTGTTGGTTACTGAAATTTTACGGTTATTTATGTCAATTTTTGACTTGTTTACATTCTGTAATTGTTTTTTTTTTCTTTGCCTTTTGTTTTTGTTATTCTTGTTCTTTTGATACTGCAACAGCACGGGCCCAATATTTCCCGTAGGAGATGGTTACATAATAGCTCACTAGCAGATACAACAATCTGATGAACAATTGTGCTATGGCAAACTTGCTTTCACTGTTTTGCTTTCATGTTCAAAATCATACCTGATTTTCTTACCCCCCCTTTTTTCTAGGAGGGGGTTGTGATGGCTTCCATTGCCATATGATTGTCTTATTATCTTGCTTCTATTGTAGCATTGTTGGCTCTGCCCAGTTTATTTTCCTGATCATCTCATGTAGTGCCCCCTTCACTCTCCCAGCCCCTTCTCTCTTCCTCTTTCAATTGTAATTGGTGAAATCGTAACGAGTGATAGCGGCGTGCCGTTTTATTGATTCGGCATAGATTTTTGCTGCATAAGGTAAGTCAGGAGGCTTGGGTATCATTGATCCAAAAAAGGGGATTAAGTGTAGAAGAGAGGAAGTGGATTGCCGAATCCAGAACGGATTGGGAAAAATGCCAATCCGTGGTTACCATGTCACCACGGCTCATTGATTTCAATTCCGTCAGCAACACCTCAATACTCACTCACATTGACCCTTGTGATCATCAGCTCTTCTTTTTCTTATTTGTGTTCTTCAATTTTAGTCGAACTTTAAATTGACCATGATCGGCTACACTTACAGGGCCCTCGAATCAAACCGTATACCTGTCGGTTAACTCAAAGGTTAGGCTCGTTTCATTTTCGAAATGCCCTAACCTCTGGCGTTGTGGTGGGAACCGGGGGGTAATGATGCTGGAGGTTCAATGGGCGGGTTCTTCGCCGTGCTGAGCCGAATCATCATGCAATATCCGCCGGGGATTTGTTATTTTCTTTCTCGGTTTCCATATTATATGGAATTAATCAATGAACTTGACGGATTTTTCTCGATTTGAGTCAATGTCAATCATGATGCCACGAAAGTTTAATCAAACATGAAATTTCTCTATCCGCAATCGAACCAGAAATCGAGCCAGAAAACTTCCGGTTCATCTATACTTTTTCTATTTTATTTTACGTTATTTTTATTCTTTTCATGTAGCAAAGATCCCTATGCTAGTGAATTGTTATTATACTAAACTTGGATCATTTTGACTCTTCCCTGACATTTTTATTATTATTTTTTATTAGCCTTTTTTTTCCCTTTCTTTTGTGTTTGTATGTCTTCCCATGGGTTTCCTGTTTAAATCGTATACCTATTATTCTCTGGATATAGAAAAACCCTCGTTTAATTGTATTGGTCAGATGTTGGTATACACAGTCCATCTGAAACCCTGTCTTCCTGTATAACCGGAGTTTGGTGATGTTACATCGTTTTCTCTCAGGCTTTTTTTTTTTTTTTTCTCTCAGCTTTATTCTTTGTCTTGCTCATAATAGCATGCAAATAAAGCGTAGCACAGAGGTATTATGACGACGTCAAACTAGAATAAATCTAATAGAACAATAATATTGGGGGACAAATGCATTATCGTTACGTCAAGTCGATGATCGCTAGCAGTCTTTTGTTCAACTCAATGGAACTTTTTGTCCTTCAAAATTTAAATATTGCAAATTATAAACTTATAGTTAAGTTGCTTTGCTTAGTGTTTGTTTGCCGTTGGTGGTTTTAAACTTATTTTTTACCTTTGTTCTTCAGTCAAATCACTAAATAAATGGTAGTTGTTCAATGTAACCCCAACTGATTGATTGTTAATTTCTTTTTCTCTTGCTTCTTATAGAAAATCGAGCTCGGATCAAGCATGTGCTTCCTTTCAGGAGCAAGTTGCCGCCCCTCCGCCTGATTCTGGCTTTAATCCGGTCATGTTTAGAAAATTGGTTGACTAACCCTCGAATGTTGGGGCTACTGTTTGAGTTTATTATCACAAAATAAATCACATTATGTATTTCAATAGTGTCAAGGAGGATTTAACAAAATGGCAAAAAAAGTATAAGAAAAAAAAAAAAAAAAAAAAAAAAAAAAAAAAAAAAAAAAAAAAAAAAAAAAAAAAAAAAAAAAAAAAAAAAAAAAAAAAAAAAAAAAAAAAAAAAAAGTAAAAAAGTAGAAAGAACAAGAGAACAGTACTACCAAAGAATTAACTAAAACATAATTAAGGAGAATTAAATTAATATTAAAACTAAATTAATGAAGAATTGGAGAAAATTAATATGTACTAACCAATCATATCATACACGGACATTTTTCTTTTCTGTCCATCCTTAGGCTCACTGGGTGATGGTTTTGAATCTTCTTCATCACTCAGCTTATTGGCTTGGTCTAAATTTGCTTGTCTGGATTCTTCCTGTTGTTGTAAACCGTCACTTTGTCTCTTCTTGGGGTTTAAATTACTAGGTCCAAATTTACTGGACAAATTTTCATAACCAAGACAGAGTTTTTTACTACGTTCACAATTGTAGCAATGAGGTTTGCGTTCATCACATTTGATTCTTCTCTTACGACAAGTTAAACAACCGGTTCTGGTACGACGTTTAATGATACGACGTTTGTTGAGCAATGCATTGTTGGCCTCATATGGAGATATACCCATCTCAGAGGACACAGCACCACCATATCCACCAGCGTATGATGGTATTTGTTGAAGATGCTGGGCATGAGGATGAGCAATAATCATTCCTGGCATCGCATGGGGATGTTGATGAGGATGAGGATGAGGATGAGGATGAGGACCACCAATTACGCCCGCGCTTTGATTATGTGGTGATACTCCTGGTGGGGCTCCATATGGTACTTCTTGATACACCGGGTACGCCGAGTAATAAACTCCTTGATGTGGAGGTGGAGGTGCACCTCCATTAGGGGCCTGATGAGCAGGTATGTGTGGAGGTGGAGGTGGAGGACCGACGTGTTGTGGATAGTGTGATGCAGGAGCTGAATGAGGATGTGGCGGAGGTGGAGGAGGACCTGCCGTTGGACCTAGTCCTTGGTGAGCAGTGGGTGATGGTTCATTGGACATGGCATAATGATGAGGGTGAGCTATATATGTACCATAAGGAGTAGGTTGTTGATGCATGTAGGAAGATTCATATTGAGCCAGTGGATGAGGAGGAGGAGGAGGAGGAGGAGCAAGTTGTACTGATTTATCACCAGAGCCAGCTGGACCTTGTGACGATGCTGAAGATGGTTGTTGCTTTTGTGGAACTTGTTGTTGAGAGGGAGAGCTTGTAATTTGAGATGGTCTTGGGTAAGTAGCCGTGGCAGGAGCAGACGAGGTTGAAGTGAATTGACCATTCGAAGAAGGTTGTCTGGTTAATGGATCAATTGAGGAGCTGATCGACGAATTACGAGGTTGATAACCATGATAACTGAAATAATCAGATTGTGGATGTGCATGATTTGATGATTGCTGAGGTACGGGAATCAATGGTGGTTGAAGTTGACCTTGTGAGGAAGATGACGAGGTAGATGATGCATGTGAATTAAGTGACGATATTGAAGGTTCAGTCAATCTTCTTATAGGAAGTGGTTTACTACTAGCACTATTTGAATGTGAATTATGATAGAATGGGAGTTCACTAATGGTGGAAATAGAATGTTTGCGAGCTAGTAATGAATTGTTGATGGAAGAAGGAAGAGACGTGGCGGTGGAAATTCTTGGTATTGACGAAGGAGGTGAAAAATGCAGTCTTAACGGCCCAGTACCTGGCGGAGTAGTAACTGTATTACCATCTCTCGAGTTATTATTATTATTATTATTGTTGTTGGTGTTGGCTGAACTGGCAGTAGCGGTGGACGAATCACCATTATTGATTCCTGAAACTACATCATTATTGGCGGCACCTGGGGTCGATCGTGTATGAAGTGGGCTTGATGAAGCTCCCACCATTAGTTCCGACACGGACGGTAGTTGAGGCATGTTTCTGCTATATGTGATCAACGTGTAAGGAAGGAACAACGAATTTAGTTCCAAAATTCAACAAAACAAGAAAGAGTAAAAAGCTTATCAAAAGACCAAAATTAATAGGAATACAGTATAATACAAGACTGGAGAATGAGAAATTTTTATGATAATTCTAAACTTTCTTCAGGACTATTATACTTTTATTGGATCTGGATAGTGCTGCAGGGTCAAAAATCGAGCACTGGTTCAAGGCGGAATAGGTACAGGTGTAGTTCTTTACACCTCTAGCAAAGCAAGCAGTGAATTAAAAAACAAGTCAAGGATAGTAATGAACTTAACCTGCTGGAAAACAGTTGGTTGTTATATTATAATGTAAAATTTTTTTTTTTTTGGCAAAAAAAAAAAAAAAAATAATTATACAATAAAATGAACCCAGGACGAAACACAAGTAACTAATCCAGTGGAAATATCAAAATTAGCTAATACTGTATCGCTCTATGAAGTCGATATGGAACAAATGGGGTTTTAGTTTAAAATCGACGGTACGACAAATGTGAAGGGGAAAAGTATATTGATAATACAGACAAGGGACAAATTTGAAGGATTAATACGACTAAATGAAGAAGTAAATTAGGAATGGGTCAAATAAAAGTTACAGTGACAGAAATGAATTGAATAACGGAGGGGACAACTTGAATAACGGGACAAACCAATTAAATAAATAAAACAAAAAAAAAAAATACAAGGGAAAAAAAAACAACAAAAGAAGTAGACTTAAAAAAAAAAAGATATTGGAAGGGGTCCCTCTTCTTATGTGTAAACAAACGACCAAGGATATAAAAGAATAAAAGGAAGAAAGAAAACGAAAAAAAATAAAAAAAAACAATCAGTGAAGAGAGGGATTTGTAAGTATATATATATATTTATGTATATTTATACACTTTTAAATATAAATACATAGGTATATATATAGTAATACAGTTAGATAGATATACCGATAGATATATTTAAACGTACATGCACCCATGTTCTGAGGTGCGTTTCCTAATTCGAGCTAATTCTGTATGGCTACCCGAGGGTAACGCACCACCAGATACGGGGGCCTCGGACTTCACTGGGCACCAGGTGCAGTGCATTAATGCTTAGTGCAGCGAGAAAGTGCAGTGCATCCAGAGTGCATTGAAAGCGCAAATGACGCATAGGTCAAGTAGGCGAAATCCGAGAGTTCTCAAATAAGCCAGGCTGCTTCCCCCGTAAGTGAACATCTGCGTGGCTACAAACTTACATATACTTTAATAGAACAAACAAAAGAGAGAGAAAAAAAAAAAAAAAAGCGAACGTAATGTATACTACGAGATGTTTTTTCGTTCTCTCCTTCCTTTAGCCAAACTGAAATAAACAAATAATGGGAGAGCAGCCCCCAATAGAAAAAAAAAAAAAATAAAAACCCAAATTCTGTTTAAGTTGGTATTTATTGATGGATATTGTGATCTTTCATGTAAATCAACTATGAATGAAGGTATTACTATGTCCCGGCCCCAATCACCAGACTAATCACAAATACACTCAAAGGAAATAAAAGGAAATAAGGCATTAATAGAAGTGAAAAAGGGAAAGTTCAAACCACTTACTGCAATATTAGAGTAACAAAAAAGAAGAAAAGAAAAAAAGGAAATAAGAACAATAATGTCGACAATAATTGAGAATGTCTCGCTTCTAGTTTATCAGTTATTTGGCGGGTCCCACAAACCTGACTTTTAAGGAGAAAATAGCCATGTAGCCAAATGACCCAAAATAAAGAAAAAAAAGAAAAAAGAAAAGAAAAAAGAAAAGTAAAAAGAAAAAAGGAAGATGAAAACGGAAAAGAAATGATAGCAACTGGCAATTTGGGAATGGCATGAGACTAGGAAAATTATATATCAAGATGTGTATAGTGGTATATTTAGTTTTTCTCAACTACGGAACTATACCCATAAATTAGTAGGTTCAAAAATAACAACACAAGAAAACAAAATAAATTAAAAAAAAAAAAAGTATAAAAAATAATACTCTATTAGTGAGCATCCGGCGCCACCCTCGCCTTCAACAATGTGGTGTGTATGCTACCAGGTGCCCCATGCATGCATGATGCATAACGAGTACAAAATACCCAACCGTACAGAGTGAATTTTGTCTTTTGTCTTTTGTCTTTTGTCTCTTCCTTTTTTTTTTGTTTGGTTTGTTAAGTGTCACTGTCTTAGTCTCAGTCGGAATCATTTTTATTCCACTAAGCTTATTGTTCCCAGACATTTACCCTCGCATTAGCGTTTTCTTTTTCAATTTTTTACATTATTGACTCTTGTTGGTCTTATGTTGTTAGTCCTGTGAGTGGCACCGAAAGGAACAAAATAAAACGAAATAAAACAAAACAAAAAAAACAAGACAGAACGAATTCACGTCAATAGGTAACTGAATGGGCTCTCGTTACAGCGTGGATGAGGTTGTCATGAGAACATTATAGGCTAGGTTGATAACCTGTCGAATTTAGATCAATTGAGAAAATTTTTTTTCCTTTCTGTCTCTTGTTTTGTTACTCACTTGTTACGGTCGGGTTCTTTACCTTCTATTGAAATTGCTTAGTTTCTGTTCCTAATTTCTCCTTTTAAGAAGCATGCACGTACTAGGTACTAGTGAGATAGAACACTGGATACAGGAGGATACTGACACTTTCAGGTAATTTACTAATTATTTTTATTTTTTACACCGGGTCTTTGATGTTACAGTTTACTGTTGCAGTTGGTAGTTGGCGATTCATTTGAATAAGTGTATTATTTCATATCTGCATACAAAAGATGAAATATATACAGAGAACAAATGAAAAGCAAAAAGCGACATCTTTCTTTTCTTTTGTCTGAGCTCAATGAATGATTCTTTAGAGTCGAATGATTTCGGTTACTGGGTGGAATTATGTTTAGTAGACTGTATGATCTTTTACTATTGTTTTACTAATAATAATTTATTATTATTGTAATTTACGCATATCTTTGAAGCTTGGGCCGACCGGTACTAGTTTACCAGAAAGAAAAAAAAGCAAGAAGGACAGGAAAAGAATGTAAAAAGCCACTATGATCTAGGCATGATATTGTTCTAAACGACGGTCACACAGAAAGAGACAAACAAAAAGAAGACAAGAATAAAGGATAACCAGTAAGAGTCGGTATGTGTTAAGGGTATAACGGAAGTGGTTGGAGCAACTAACAAAGAAAGTTAAAAGACAAGGGATGCCAGATCTTGGACGGAATCGACGAAATGACAAACCTCAGATGGAGAGAGAATAAAATAAAAAAAAAAAGAAAAATTAGAGTGTATAACAAGAAACTTTGTTTTTTTAAGAAAGAGGCCAGTACCCGTAATTTTTTCAATAATACCAAAAATTTCAACAAACAACAAAACAAACAAAAAAAAAAAAAAATAAAGTAAAATAAAAAAAGAACAAAAAGACAAATTACTAAAAAATACACAAAGAGGGTACTTGCAGAAATGAGATACGCAAGGGAATCATTAACCGATCCTTTAATGTGGCTTGTGTGCAGGCCGTTATCAGCAACAGAAATGGCCCTGCCACCCACCAGAGCCCTAACCCTAGTATCCACCTGTCTTCCCCCAAACCAAAAAAATAAGGGAAGGGAAGGGAAGGAAAAAATAAAAGTGGAAGTAATAGAAAAATAAAAAATAAACCCACCACAAAGAAAGCAAAAAAAAGCCAAATATCAAATCCCCCCAAAACAACCAAAAAGCAAAAAAAAAAAAAAAAGAATATAAAAATAAAAATCAAATAAGAATAAGGCTACAAGAAATAGAAAAACAAGGTACCGCCGCCAAAGAAGTAGCGGCAAAGTAAGCCGAACCCTAATAAACTTTATAGCATTATACCTTGCGCTTTGCATGATGCACGACGCATACCATGTCTCAGTGCTTGTGCGAAGGGTGAGGTCCATCCTATTAATCAAACTTTACAAGTCCATGCATACACATGTCTATGGACGCTCGTGCGTTCGCGCATGCATGAGTGCATGTGTGCGAGTGAGTGTGTGCTTGTGTTTGTGCTTAATTTGTTTTTTTTTTACAAAATTTTTATTTTCTTCTTCGGGTGCTCGTAACCGAAAAAATAAAGGAAGGAAAAGAAAAAATAGCCCACTTTCAAACCAAAGACCATCTCGTTCATGCTCTGTCGCTGCAGAGGATGAGGGGCGGGAGGAGAAAAACAAACTTTGGGTGAGAGTACGAGAGGGTGACAGTGAGAAGTAACTAGTGTGCACTGAAGCCTCTGTACAAATATTACGGTAATGAGCACTTGATAAATTCTGGCTATTGTGGGTGCGAACTAACCGGTCGGTTCATCTGTCAACTTCCGTGTTTATTGATCGTTATCTCCTCTTCATACAGTTAGTCAGAGGGAACAATATAGGATTAGATCGTCACCGGATTTATTCCGCTCACTGGCTGCTACATTTTCCGACGGACTTCATGTGGGAGTGGACAATAAATACAACCACAGCAGCAGGAATAACGTGGATAGCAACAACGACACCAAAGACATAAGGCAATAAGACACCAAAAAAAAAAAAAAAAAAAATAAAGGAAGAGGCAATAAAATAAGGTGACAAAATAATGTAACGAGCTTACATTTGTGACTTAATCTGCGGGATGCTCATTTGCGAAGCGAGATGTAGTTCTAGATGCTGTATAGGAAACAACCAATAATATAGTTTTAATAGATTTATGAAGGGATCTACCTAAAAAAGTCAATTAGTAAATAGGGAATGAACTAGCACTAATTAAAAGAAAAAAAAAAAAACAAAAAAACAATCAAATTTGACATGATTTAGGGGACTTTAATCTATAAATTAAGCGCATATACTCATTAAACATGGAATAACCCAATTGTTTCAGCAAAATGGAATTATACTAATTTTCCAATTATAATTATAGTTAAATCAGGTTTATACAATAGTTGAACTTTTCTTTTCCTTCATTTACGGAACCGTACAGTTTTGAAGTTTTCTTCTCCTCATATTGTTTCTGAAAGAAAAAGAAAAAAAAAAAAAAAGAAAAAGAAATAAGAAAAAAAAAAAAGAAAGGACAATTTCTTTTAGAGAAGTTGTACCCGATTTTAATAATTTCTTTCTTTTTCAACTTCACAACTTTTTTAACCAACAAATCTCAACATAATATTGGTAGGTTAGTTAAATGTTAAATCATGCGTGGATTTAATTTAATTATTTTTCAATGCTGGATATTTTATTCCTTTGTTTGATATGGCTCTAGTTTTTTTTTTTTCTCTTATTTTTCTTTGCTTGTAATACAAAGTTTTTGGGTCAACCTAGTGACCCAACATATGAGAGAACCGGTACCTGAATAAAAAAAGAATAATAACAAACAAAATAGAAGAAATTACAAACCCAAATCATTGATTGTCTTACAGTAGGGGTTTTCGTCGTTCGGTCGGCTCAAATTAGTCTATTATTCGCACTTTAATTTTAATTAGGAACAATCCACAAAGAAAAAAAAAAAAAGAAAGTAGGACTGACTTCTCATTCAGGGATGTTTAAGCTTGTTCGCCTATTGTGAAAGCCTAACCAGAAATGATAAGTCTAGCCTTTTAATGCTGTCATGATACACTTTTATTGTATGGATTAAACTTTCCCTTGCTCACGAACAATTAGACTAGACAAAGCGGACAAATCTGGACCTTTTAGTTTCTCTATTGAACCGGTAGTACTTACTGCGAAAATTTGACTAGAAACCGGTCGCGCCGTTTAATACGCCGTGACAATCAACGCAGGTCGGAACTTGTTGTTGTTGTCGTTGTTGGTGGTGGTGGTGGTGGATGATTTGAATAGCAACGTGGTAACAGGCACCGAATGATCAACGTAAGTATCAACCAGCTGCCAGATGGTTGACATAACGTGCCATTCCTCTACACATCCACATCCACCCATTCATGCTCCTCGGTATATCATCGATCTTGGAATCAACTATTTTTTCGTGGACAATCCAAGATCCATTCTGATTTGCGTGTGAACCGGTACATTTTTTACGAAGAGAGTGGCCAGGTCGGAAAGGCCAGCCAGGCACCAAAATCGTAAATGGCAAAAAAAGAGAAGGAGCGAAAGTGGATAATTGGTGTTGCGCATACGAGAATTTTATAATCACCATTCCAATAGCTTGGGCCCAAGTGGAACCAACATAAAGGTGCTGTACCGAGCGAGCAAAGCGAGCAACGAACGAATTTCTAATGCATCGGGACGCCCCGGTGAATTGATTTAGACAATAGGGGAGGACCATTTTACAAGTAATTTTTTGTCAAGCTTTCTGTTTTGCCTTTTGTTTTTTTGTTGTTTTGTTTTTTTTTGTTTTTTTTTACCCAATTTGAATTCCGGGTAGAAGCACTTCAACAAAGAACCGAGACAATTCGAGAAATAACCCCGAATGAATGACTAAGGGATGGGGGATAATAAAAGAAATAATAATTCAAAGATTTACGTAAAAGGGTAGTAGCGAAGGTGATTTATATCATTGTGTTGCTAGGCGGTGCCATTATTTTGCCTCATTTGGGGGATACAACCCAAGGTTATTTCAAGTTTATATCGAGGCGATTTGGTGCAGTAATTCAAGATCACATTAAGATCATCTCCGATGCTCACGTAGGAAGGTGAATTTTGGTACTACCACTTTGAATGTCTTTGTCTTATTAGCAATGTTACCGACCCTGACATCAATTACCCTATTATTAACCCTGCTGAACAGGGTTAGTATGATGGATGTGCCGTTCATCTCATATGTAATGTAACGCCCTTGATCCATCCCTTATTGTTGCAAAGCCTTTGAATTGGCCTCCCCCCTCAAGGTCTTGTCAAGTTCCACCTAATTTTCTTCTCTGTTCATCTTGGTTGAACTGGCACTGCCTGTTCCACAGAGGCATTTCACCAAAAACCAAAAAAAAAAAACCAAAAACAAAAACCAAAAAAAAAAAAAAAAAATTTTAAAGGGAAGAATCTTACATTATTTTTAAAAAGATGAATCAGCGCCCGCGCATCGATGCTCGTTTGGGCAATTGTGCGCTTTTCGCTAGTAAGCCATCTTCATTTAGCGAGTAACGAGAGGAACGACACTAGGAGTAGTTGATGAACAGAAATACTGTCATGTTCTTAAACACTTTAACCAGACCGCAGATTGCGCTTCTTCCAAATGATAGCCGGAATCATAGGTTTAGTCTTTGCAAGCAACAGCACGAATAGCTAATCAAACGGTTGGGGCGATTGCGTATATGTAAACGATCCTCCATAACCTCGTTTCCAAGTCATTGATATACGAGGTTGGCCAGATTTTTCCACTTAAAGACTCGCTAGCGAAACCATGTAACAACAACAAATACATACATAAAAACAAAAATGCATTACAAAAAATAAACGTCGATGAAGTTGGGAATGTTCGGGGGTATGCCCGAGTGCTTATCGCTGTTAGTAATATTTTACACATTAATGTTTTATGCAAATTGACTTAAAAGGCTGATTATCGTGATTGGAATTGGCACTGGGGTTTGCGAATTCATTGCGCCCATCGCAATACCGGACATTGAATTGGGACACCACACTACCCTATTCTCTATTACTCTATTACACTACTCTATTACACTACTCTATTACACTACTCTATTACACTACTCTATTACACTACTCTATTACACTACTCTATTACTCTTCTAGTATTTCACTAGCGCATTGCTCTAGTAATACTAGTTCGCAAACTGTACTATATGCTGTACTAATGTGTATACTACTAGGAATAGTAGTGTGGTAGTGTGGTAGTGTGGATTGGCTTATGTCAGCTTACATAAGCGCTTAGGCTCACTCGTAGATCGCCACGTACTTAAGAACCCATACACTTTACACAAATCCTTTACACAAATACTTACAAGTACTTACAGGTACTTGCAAGACTTACAAATACGTTACACAAATACGTTACTATAAACTTTACAAAATACTTCACACATTACACATTACACCCGTACTATAGTAGTTATAATTGTAGTAATAGTTGTAGCATATATGGTTATAGTAGTTGTGGCATAGCGTGGTATATTAGTTGTGTATAGTAGTTGTGTATAGTAGTTGTGTATAGTAGTTGTGTATAGTAGTTGTGCTATAGTGGTAATCAAGCACTGATGTGGTACTTTGGTACTGTTTTGGTGCTTTGGTACTGTTTTGGTGCTTTGGCACTTTGGCACTTTGATACTGTTTTGGCGCTTTGGCACTTCGGTGCTTCGGTGCTTTGGTGTTTGCACTTGTTATCATATGATAAGACCCCTGATTCGAAAGCGTTCTACGAAAAACTTACCGAGATTTGATCATCGCCTCTTGTAAAAATGACAATCAAAAAAATAATCCACAAAAAGCACACGTGACAGATATTCATGCAGGTCGATAACAGAAAATCTCACAAAAACATTCCGAAAATCTTTTTTGTTCTTTATCGCTAACAAAACTAACCCATCATAATCTTACTCTTATCCTGAAGATGATAATACATTGACTTGATTATCACCAATCTACTCCTCAGCTCCACTGACAAACTTCTCAAAATACTAAATTGACTTTGCCAAGCTGAGGGGAGAGGATTTACAACAAAAATTACAGGAAAGTGGGAGATTGGGGTCTTGTTGATTTCCCCAGAAAAAGAAACGATTCCTCATCCCATTTATTCATCCGCCTCGCACGATAGAAAAAAAAAAGAAATTTTTTTTTTTTGTATTTTCTTCTATCGCCCAAGAGATCAACCTATATAACTTCCCCATCTGCTACTGATTTTTTTAATCGTTACTTCAATTACTGGTATAGTTATTTTGTCAAAAATGACGGTTCAATTACCTAATGAACTTATAGTTCAAATTCTTGGTTATTTACCTTCCAAAAACCTCCAATTCTACTATCATGATCCCGTCTTGCGTCCTTATACCTTCAATTTACTTCACAGAAATATCATAATTGCCAAATCCACCGATATCGAAGCTACTAATGATATCAATGATTACACCATTTTACCCGCTGCTGAAGCCACCACGTTCAAGTTCCACGACAATCAGGACTATATTCGTTTCAAATCAATTGATTCTTTCCTTCAATTCTGCCATAAATACGAATCCTTCATTAGCCCCAATATCTTGGAAATTGAATCCATTTGGAATTTATTCCCCTTGTACAAACTCTATCCCCAAATTTTGGCTCGTACCAATAAAATCAGAATCAACAATCCTAGCATCACTCATATCATTAATGCCAACTCAACCTACTCAAATTATAATAACGTTAAGGCATTCACCATTAACGGTCATGCCAATTATCAAACATTCCTTACAAACACTAATGATGAATTTTTCCACAATTTGAGGTTTCTTGGCTTGAATAACGTTAGTTTTGATTACTCGTTACTTCATACCAAAATGCCCAATATTGATACCTTGGAAATTGTTGATGCTTGCTTCATTGATGATTTGAAATTATTACCCGGTGGATTGCGTCGTTTATTCGTTAAGCAATTACCTGCAGACTATAAATTATCGGACTTGAAATGCCAATCTGGTTTACAAGATTTAATGGTGGGTAATGTGGGTCATGATTTAAATTTCACTCAATTACCTCAATTATCTAACCTCACTATTTTGGGCCATACCGGTAAGCAATTGTCGGGATTAGCATTGCCTGATTTAAAGCAATTAACCATTAAGAATTGCAAACTTGACGTTAATGAATTACAACGCGTTCTTAATCAGGTGAATCATCTTGATCTGCTCACTATCGAAGATTGCTCTCTTACTGGTAATCTTGCTCGTGTACAATTACCACCCCAGTTAACTCAGTACACCCACATTGGAAATACGGCCTACGAATTGTCTTCATCAACCACCATGGAACTCCCCAATTCAGTTAACCTGGTTAATATCGGATTACTGGCTTACAGTGGAGAGATTGGTAAAATTCACTTTGAATCACATCTGCCTCAATCTTCCATCCCCATCGTTAATCACGATGATAACCTAACCTCGCATATCAAGCTTTTTAACCAGGTCCAAAAAATAAACTTGGTTCGTTGCTCATTATCCAACAATACCCACTACCAGTTTCCTCTTGGTACTACAGAATTGAACTTGGATCAAAATAAGTTCACCGCGTTGAACAACACCAATCTTGCTCAATTATCCCAACTTAATACCCTCAGTGTGGCCGATAATGAGTTTGTCATTTTCGATGATTCCACCGCATTGCTCCCACCGCTGGCCCGCGTGTTGAACCTTCGTAACAACCGCCTACTTGCCCAGTTCAACCATCGTGTCAATAACCTTATGCAAGTTGATCTTGCTAACGTGGGGCGTCTTGTCCAATTACATTTATCACCCCTGGTCATCTCACTCTCAGTTAAGAATGTCGATACCTCTGGTCTTGACTTATCCAACTACTGCAACCATGTCAAGCACATGGTACTTCGTGGATGCCACAGCGAAGGTCTTGAGTCATTAATTAAGCTGCACAACTTGGTGTGCCATGACATCTAATTAAAATACTTCTCTAATAGCTACGTTTCTTTTTTCACTAGGATAATTTATAGACCCTTATTACTTATTGATGCAATCGTGTAGATATCCTCATCAGGCAAGGTTCCCGTAGTCCGCGCAAACACGCGCGGACTCCGACAATGTGTCCGAATCTTCCCCCCACAAAAAGAAAAAAAGAGCCCGGCAGCTGGAGCGACTCCAGAAACGTCACCCAGAATCCACAGCACAGAAAGGTGAATAGCAAATAAAATCATTAAGCGTTACAACTGGTATGAGTAGCGACCTCAAAATATTTGTAACAGATAATGTATGGATCATCTAGCTGAATTTTGTTGGAATTTCGGTTTTTTTCGAAGACTTGAGCGCTTTCTATGCCGTCATTATTGTGATTCCCCCCACCACTGAATCCCCCCACTTAATCTAGCATTAATCTTTGTCGCTCCTCTTTACACCAGTACCTCCAAAAACAGGACCCATCGGGACCCGAGACGGCCCCGAAATCTGTTAGCAGCCAGGTCGATTACTTATTATTCCCCGATCATTGGTGGTTTCAAATGGTGTCATAAGCGGGGTTTTGGACAAAATTGGCAGCAATTGTCATTTTTGCAGTTGGCTTGACGGATTAGTATACTTTGATCAATGATAACCCGCTAACAAAAGGGGGTGTGGGGCCACTTTCAAGTAATAGAATTTATACAGACAGTTTTACTGTGCTATCAGGTTGATTCACGTCGTGTAAGTGGAGTAAGTACGTGGTTGCAATAGGACTCCGGGCCCGACTAGTCTCGGGATTCTAAGATGTAGCCACAGATTTAAAACAATCTATAAGTAAGGTGGGTTTCGCCGTTTCTAAATACTCATAATGGTAATTTTCACGGAGTAATCATATCTCCAAGTATGTCTCCTGTTGAAACTTCAAGTATCAACAGTGAATCCAGCTATGATCTTAGTGTTTCTCATCCTCAGGTGAATAAGTATGAAGGCTATAAGGAGAAACACACTAGTTCAAGTTCAATCGACGGAGATGAACATACTTCTCATTATCATGAGACGGTTCCCTTGGACTTGACCAACGTCACCGAGGAGGCAGTATCAAGACAGATCTCGCGTATTCAATCAAGAAGATCACTGCAACCCGACCTTGAAAATGGGCCTGTGGAGGATGACACGGCTTTGCACAAGACTTATAGTATCTCCCATGATCCTAAGTTCGACCGTTATTCTCCTGAAAAGAAGAAGTTGTACGTTGTTATGTCTTCTCTTGCCTGCTTTCTCTCTCCGTTGTCAGGGTTGGCGTTTCTCCCTGCTGTGCCAGAAATCGCCTCTCGTTTCAATACTTCTGGGGAAGTGATTAACATTTCTAGTGCCGTCTACTGCGTGTTCATGTCCGTGTCACCATGTATTTTCTCTCCTGTGTCTGATATCTACGGCAGGCGGTTCACGTTCCTAATATGCGCCTTCTTATTCTCAGTGTCTACCATCTTGGTGGCAGTGTCGGTAAACTTGGCCATGTTCTTTGTATTTAGAGCATGTTCTGCTATATTCGGAACGTCCTTCTTCAGTGTCGCTGCTCACATAGTGGGGGACTTGTACATCCCTCAAGAAAGAGGTCAAGGGATGGCCTGGGTCATCTCAGGTTCTCAACTAGGAACAGCATTCGGTGCTGTCATTGGGGGTATCATAGTCAATTTCACCTCGTGGCGAGTGATTTTCTGGGTGCTTGCAGGAATCGGATTTGCAGTCTTTGCAATGGCATTTTTCGTTATACCAGAAACCTCAGTCGAAACCAAACATCACAAAGTACTCACCGAGGTTCGTAAAACGCAACCTTCCAAGAAGTTTGTGTTCATTCCCATTAACCCTTTCAGAATTATCAGGGCACTCAAGTATCCAAACTTGTCCATTGATGGCTTCATCACACTTACTCTTGTGTTCAACATGTACAGTTTGCTTACACCTATTAGATACGTGATGGATCCTCGATTCAACTTGACAGAACCCATCTATAGTGGTCTTTTCTATCTTCCACCTGGCTTGGGATACTTAATTGGAAGTCTTTTCGGAGGGAAATGGGCCGATCATGTGGTGAAGAAGTATATCAAAAAGCGAGGTCGTCGTGTTCCTGAAGACAGGCTTCGCCAGGTGTACATCCCGCTTG
>JAJMSM010000126.1:0-18559 GCA_030578475.1 Hyphopichia wangnamkhiaoensis
CTTGCATGCAATTTTTTTTTTTTTTTGTTTTTAAGTACATTTTTCTTTTCGTTGTCTTTCAGCGGTTGTATTTTTGGCTCGTATCTAAATCGAATAATTGCCAGGTAACAAAAAAAACAACACTTGAAACTTCGAGATAGAAAACAAACCCCCATCAATTCGTTTTAGCCTCTTCGATTAAGAATAGAGAATTAAAGGGGAGGAAAAGCATATCACAAATTGAATAAATCGAATTAAAAAAAAACGTTTGTCTTCACGTCAAGCAAACCATTTTCAGAAACATACTTGATTGATTTTTCAAACCTGGCCAACTGCGATTCGTTAAATTTTAAATCATAACAATTAGCGTTAACTGCAGAAACCAATTTTCTTCTTTACCTTCCATTCGTTTATTATTTATTTTAATTCTCTCACCAATATGGCTTCAACTGATGAATTTTCCGACATCATTAAAGAATTCAATAAAACCAAAGTTCTCGATTATCTTGTTCAGTTGAATAGTCAATTGCAGCATTACATCACACCTAAAGACCCTATAGATTATTTAACTTTACTAGATCAATTCTCCAAATTGGTGGAAAGATTTAATGTCCCTCTTCCGAATGCCAAACTGAAACTGAAATCAAAGGACAATACTGAACAAGAACAATACGATAAAATTGAAGATGATTTCTCAAGTAATATTTTCAAGCTTTTATCCAGAAACTTGGTTCTTATCTTCGCTGAATTACCCACTAAAATATATGATTTTGCCAATGGTTTATTAAACCATTTGAATGCTAGTGATTCCGGTGAATTTCCTCCAATTGCCAAAATTTCTACCATCTTACTTATTGATTTATTTGAAACTTATCCTAACTCTTTAAATTCCTTGGTTAATTTCTCCGTTAGTCAGATATATAAAATCTTGAAAAAATATCCCGGTATTAGTAGTAATTTAGTGTCCCTTTTACATTCTATTACTAAAAATGCATTGAAATCCGATATTGATGATAAATTCCAGGCTAAGTTAATCAAATTAATTAATCGAAACATTGTCCTGTTACCCGTCTCCTACGATTTACCATCAGATTCAGCTCCAGTCGATAATGATAATACATCAACTATTTTACTTAAAAGAAACTATATATTGGCTTTGAAAAATATACTTATATTAACAGTTTCGACCAATTACGAACATTTGTTAGAATTATCTACATCCTCCACCTCGGCGGGCTCCAAATTGAAACCTGAAGCAATCATGACTCAACAACATCAATTTCAAATAAATTTATTAACCACACATGAAAAATTGATTAACTATGGTTTGTCCAATTACTCACAAGAAGTCAGAGTGGCCACAGTGGAATTATGGGCCTATTTATTAATTAATTTTGTTTCTACTGGTAAATTTGATCCAATTGAATATTTAATTAATCAATACACTTTTCCAAATTTTAATAACTGGGACGAATCATTGAGTGCTACCATAGGGGGTGAGAATGACTCCATTAATATTGAAATTAGAAAAGAGAAAAACTTGATTGCCTCTCATGATAGTGAAAGTATCATTCACTCGAATACAGAAGAATTATTATACCAAACAGGAATAATTGAAACATTAATAATATATATCCAACTTCAACAATTTCAATATTCAGATTTCTTATCTGTCAATTTGACCAACATTTTAGACCTTGTTTTAGGGAAGTTTGGTGAACTTAACGATGTTTCCAATCATTTTCAAAATCAACATTGGAATAAAATTTTGAAGCAATGGACGCTCCTCATTGATTATTTTGTGAAAGAATGTGGTTCAACCTGTCACGAAATTCTTTCCGAATACTTGTATTCCAAATTCAATTCAGATTTACTGAATTCTTCAAATGATAATGCAACATCGAGATCCTCAACCTCTTCCACCAGAGCATCTTTGAGTAAAGAAAGAAAACGTGACTCGAATATGTTCGGTTTTAAATCATCCAAGACTGGTTTGAAGTTATCAAGATCTAAAGATGGTCGTAGTAAACAAATCTTATCCTTCAGTAATTCGTATCAAGTTGCAATTATGTTACGCATCGTGGAACTACTCTTGCCATTTGGTACTACTTTCAACTCTCAAGATAAGGGCAGTGGTTCTCATGCTATTGATGAAGAATCAGAAACTGCTATGGTTGATGAAGAGGAAAGTCAAAGACGTGAGGAAAAACCTTTCATGTCTGATTTGCTCTTGAAGTTATTAATCAATAAAAATGACTATATTAGAATTTATGCTCTTAAAACCTTGCTTAAATATGCTTCCGTCAATGAAGTCGAAATCAATCAACTCATTTTAAGAGTTTTCAAATTGGTCAATCAAGAATATAATAATGTTAGCGCAGATGACAAGCCATCTAATGGAGTACTTGATGATAATAACTCTCCATTTGTTCCCGTTAGGCTAATGAGTTATTCATTGGCATTATCATGTTTAATCAAACAAACTGACTCTAAGTTATTACAGAACTCAACTGTGATGAAAATTTTGAGTTTCTGTACACAGAATTTAAAACATAATAACACCAATAATCATGTCAATTATTTAAAAAATTCAGCCTGTTGGATTATTTTGTCATCACTAGTGACTTTTTACAATGAATCTGAATACATCAAGTTGAATTCTTCCCAATTTTTAGTCTTCTGGAAAAATTTGTTGACCTCTCAATTTATTAGTTCATCGGTTGAAGCAACAACACAGGATGGACAAAGAAAGGAAATTGCTGAAAACTTAAGATTGAGAAACTTCAGCTTGGCATGTTTGTTCAACTATTTGAACACCGTTGAGTTATCACCGGAATCTTTAAAACAGCTTCAATTCTTGCTAACCAAAGCATATAACTATCTCACATACCTTGAGAACAATATTGAAGGTGTAGGTGCCGTAACCAATTTCAATGGTGACGCCTTTAACGAAAGTGACTATAATCCAAATATGACCAATAATATCGCTTACACAAATTACACTGGGAATAAAAAATTATCCTTTGATCGTATGATCATCAGCTTGGTTCTCTATGGTAAGAAAATTATTTTACAGAGTTTTGGAAAATTAGCTACTCTTTTGAAGCTGGAGGCCAATTCTCATATGGTTATTTTTCTTTTGAAAGTCTTCAGTGACTCGAAAGCATTTTCAAGAATATCTGGGAATTCAAAGGATACTTCAAAACAGTCTAAGAGCAAGACTGGTATTTGCAGGATTAGTGATTTTGATCCGAGTATACCTATTTTGAGCGAAGACTACAATTATTCGTTTGGTGTTACAAGTAAGTTTAATACGGGTAGTGCAAACATTGATGAACTATTGATCAAATTTGGAAAAACAAGTTCACAAATAGAGGATAATGACCTTTTTTACAAGGATACTTTCGCTCCTAAGGAAATGAAATTTCCTAAGACCGCCATTGAAAGAAAGCTTGAGTCAAATTTTGAGTGCTGGTTCGATACTTTAGAGGCTATTATATTCGAATCCGTTGATCATAATATCAATTATGATCCTAACATATTTTTGATTGAATCTTATTCCATTCTTCACGACGAATCTGCTAACTTGTTGACCTCATTGGTTGATTTATCTATAGAACTCTTTCAACTAGTATTCCCTCAATTGAGTTTGAAAATTCAATCGTCATTATTGGATCAAATGAGAAACTCGGTGACATCTCAAACACTCGATCCTTTAAGATTTAAAGCAATTTCCATTAATATATCAGTCGCCCTCCATGGATTATTGAGTAGTGCGGTGAAAAGAAACACTAAGTTTGACAAAGAGCTTTTGGAATCAATATTAGATATTATTGATAAGATAAACGCTTCTCATCAGCAATTGGTTGTGATAAGTGCCGATAGTGTTGGGTTAGCTTTGTCTATGATGCCTAAGCAAGGTATCAGTGATCGAATTGCTAGGTATATAAACAATATTGTTAACAATACTGATCCCTACCAAAGAGGTTGGTCTATTTTCAGTCTTGCAAAGACTTATGAGCACACGCACATTGGATTCAATGATATATATAACGTAGTGGCTCAATTACTCAAAGACCCTAATCCAGTTGTTTATAACTATGCATTGAGGGCTTCAATTACACTCCTTGAGAATAATTTGACAAATCATCAATTCATTGGTGATTTAATTGATAAATTGTATTCAAATTTTTTGAACGATCAATTCGGATATGATGTGAAAAACAAACTTTTGGTTAATTTGAGAGTTAAGTTCGATTACATGGGCTTAACTGCAAAATTGCTCAAACTTGCTATAACTGCCCTTGGCCCCAATCTTCGTGATTGGTCAAAGAACTCCCGTGCTAAGCTTCAACACATGATCATTGCTTTAAGTTTTGGTATTGGTTGTGTGACTGTGAGAGATTATCTTGAAACCTATGGTAATTTGTTGGGATTATTACAAGAACTAGTCATCTTTGATCCAACTTTAATTAATGGAGGAGTCAAGTTCTTCACTGATTTGTTGGATTTAGTGATCACCAAGAACATCAAGATCGGTTTGGTTATTCCTAGTCCAACTTCTATAAATAATGAGGCCATCTTTTTATTTAATAGCAGTTTTGAGTTGTATAAGTCCGCATATGATTGTTACGCTGAGTTGATAAAAGTTTTTGGAGTTCAGGTTTTAAATAAAGACACGGTTCGGTTATTATGGATTTCCATGAACTTGAGACCATGTGACTCCTTGAAGAATTTAATTAAATTATGGTTGGAGTCAAGCTTAGACATGAACTGGTTTGTTCAATTGAATAATTTATTCCGGGTGTCTTCAAAAAGGCTCGTTGGTACATTTATAGAAGTTAATTATCAACAAAAGTTATTGCCATTGCAACAAAGACAGAAAAAGAAGTCACATAACCAAATTGACTTCCGAGATGAAGAAGTTGAGAATATTGTGCCTGAAGATGAAGATGTGAGTGATAAAAACGAGCCAATTACTTGGGAGTTCAAACTTTTCATTTATGATTTGCTTAATATGTTGTTAGAATCTGCTCATAAAAGTCCACAATTAGTTGAACAATTGAAGCCGAAGATACAAGAAATTGTTAAAATCTCGTTTTTGGGATCGACGGCTCCAATTCCAATCATTAAGCTCCGTGGGGCTAATCTTTTAGATAAAGCGTTGGGGTTATTTGGGCATTTACCAGATCCATTATACCCTGGTGTTTCGATTTTGGAGCAACAGCAAGCACAAATCATCAGTGCCTTAATACCATGTTTTAGTCCTGACAGTGATTCGAAGGTTATTGTGAATGCCATTAATGTTGCATCTAAGTTTATAAATCTTCCTAGAATCAAATTTTATTCCAAGCAAAGAATTTTAAAGACATTGATATATTTATTGGAAGAGATTTCGTCTAATAAATTTCTTAAATTTGGTTTTTTGGAGCATATGTCTGAGTTTGGCAAAAAATCGATTCAATTATCGATTCTTAATTGTTGGGCATTGCTTAAGATAGATGCTGAGGAAGATGAGTCGGTTGAGCCAGAATTGAAAGAGACATTAGAAAAATACTCGACTTTATTGACCTCTTTATGGATCTTGGCGCTTCGTGAACTATCATCCTTGAAATATAATGATGAAAGTTCCAGAGAATTGGCATTATATGATAATTATTGGATAAATTTTGTGAGTGTTCTTAGTTTGCAACTTGAAAAAGATGATAAGTTCATTAAAACACATTTGGCAGAAGATGAAAGTAATTTCTTCTTCATTTTATTCAGTCAATGTGTTGAATCTTTGATTAAGAACAAAAATGTTCAAGAAACGTTGATTTCGTTAAATCGATTGGTCCAAAATTCTGAATTGGTTGATATACTTTTCAGTGATGAAATTTTTGGAGAAATAATTGATTTATTTGATCGATTAATTTTAATTGATGATGATACTGAGGTGAAATGTAATGTTCTTGAAATTACTAGTACCATTTTCCATACTTTCTTGAACAAACATGATCAGGATTTGACCGAAGCTTTTGATAAGTTATTCGAGTTGATTAGAGTGACCATGTCCCCATTATTTAGTATTCTTCCATTTTTAAGAAGTGACTTTGACCCCACCAATGAATCGCAACAATTATTATTAAAACATTGTGATAGTGGACCCAATCTCTTAATCTTAAAGAAAGTTTTCTCTAAATTGGTGGACATGATTAATAAGTTCCCCGATGTGGTTAAAGTGGATTTATACTCTTGTATTCTCTTTATTTTTGCAAAATTTTATGAGTATAATAATGAATTATTGAATTCAATTTTGCTCCCCCATTTGAAGCAAATCATCCTTGAATCAAAGAAGTTTGGTGCTGGACTTGTGGTAAGATTCTACAATGTTATTCATAGCTACTATAAGATCAGTGCTTCCAATAATTATTCCGTGTTAACCCTGATGATATTGATCACCAGTGGTGACATTCGATTCAATCAAGAAGATTCCAAACAATTAAGTAATACTCTTGTGGAAATGTTGAATACCCCGGAACTTGCCCCTAGAGGTATTCAATGCATTAAATCGTTGGTGCAATACTCTTCAGTACAAAACGATGATCTCCTAGTCATCAAATACTTGATCAGTGACATTATTCGCCTTCTTGTCGGTCATAAGCCCACCATTGACGTGAAGGTGGCCTTGGAAATCTTATTTTTGTTCACAAAATCAGCCAAATTTAATGAATCCAAGTCGGTGGACCTTTATTCAATCTTGATCCCCCTCTTCTTGGCCTACAATGACAACAAGGACGGCATTTCCTTGACTAAGGAATACCTAAATGAGAAATTACTAAATTTGATCAACCAAAACCCAAATGCCTTCAAAACCGTGCTCAACACGGCTTTGTCCCATGATCAAAAACAACTCACTGAAGAGTTGGTCAAGTACAATCCACATTCGACCGAATCCCGGGATGCTGTCGAGGGTGAATCCGAGATCCAGCTCAAGACATTCGGGGTGTAAGCCGACCGTTATTTTCAAACGACAAGAAAACCATCCGAAATTACAATCGGTTTGCAAAAAAAGAAATTAAATTATACTAAATAGTGATAAATAATGCTAATAATACTACTTTTCAAATTCTCGTAAGTCTATCCTTTTCCAGAAATGATTTTCATTGGTGAATTGATTCTCCGTACCAATTCCGCGTTCTCAAAAAATAAAGCAAAAAAAATTCTTGACACTCAAAGCTGCTTGTTTTTGCCTTTGCTATGAAATTTTTTTCCTTTGAAAAAAATGGTACACCATTTTTTTTTTTTTATCTGATCTTCGAGGGAAAAAAAAAAGGAGAAAAAGGAAATGGCTCTTGATTTAAAAGACAAGCAGGGGTACTACTTTTTTGTTAGATCTTTTTTCTCCCTTTGTTTTTTTTTCCTTTCTTTATATATAAATAAACTTCGTTGCACTATTTGAGACGATATATTTGCTCACCTCCAGATACCCACAGAGCTGAGATCGAACGTCCAACGCCATGTTTATTGTTGGTGTATTCTGCTGGTTGTTAATGGCACTCGGGGTAGCTGCCAAAACCCACGAGTTTAATTTCAACGCTACTTACGTTAACGCGTCCCCTGATGGAGTGAAGGAACGAAGAGTGATTGGGATCAACGATGAATGGCCCATACCGACCATTAGGGTCACCAAAGGAGATCGTGTGATCATCAACTTCACCAATGGGTTACCTGATGCAAACACGTCTTTGCATTTCCACGGATTGTTCCAACATAACACCAATGCCATGGACGGTCCTCAATTGGTTACCCAATGTCCTATTCCTCCAGGCCAGACGTTCCTCTATAATTTCACGGTAGAGGATCAAGCAGGTACTTATTGGTACCATTCTCACTCTGGATCTCAGTATGGGGATGGGTTAAGGGGTCTTTTCATCATTAACGAAAAGGATGCACGTGATGTTCCATTTGAATATGATGAAGAAGTCACTCTTTCTGTCGGTGATTGGTACCATCTGGAAAGTAAGGACCTTATGGCCAAGTTCTTAAGTAGGTATAACCCTACTGGTGCTGAACCCATCCCCCAAAATTCTTTGTTTAATGATACCAGAAATGTCACCTGGGATGTTAAACCAGATACTACCTATTTCTTAAGAATAGTCAATATGGGTTTGTTTGTATCACAATACTTATATTTGGAAGGTCATAACTTCACCATTGTTGAAGTGGATGGTGTATACGTTAAACCTCAAGTGACTGATTCATTGTATATCACGGTGGCTCAAAGAATTGGAGTGTTGATTCATACCAAACTGACTGCTACTGAAAACTACCGATTCTTGAATGCTTTCGACGAGGATATGTTGGATCTTCTTCCTGATGATTTACAATTAGTGTCAACAAATTGGATGAGATATAATGAATATAAACCATTACCAGAATTGTTCCCTCATGGTGTTGAACATTATGAAAAGTTGGTCGATTCTTTAAATCCATTTGATGACTTTAAATTGGTTCCCGTGGACAAAGAAGAAGCTCTCCCTGATGCTGATCATGTTATTCAACTCAATTTCACCATGGATAATTTGGGTGATGGGATCAATTATGCCTTCTTTAATGATATAACCTACACGGCTCCAAAAGTACCCACTTTACTCTCTGTATTATCGAGTGGTGATCTTGCCACTAGTCAACAGATTTATGGTTCGAACACCAATGCGTACGTCTTACAACATAATGATATCATTGAAATTGTCCTTAATAACATGGATGACGGTAAGCATCCTTTCCATTTGCATGGACATACTTTCCAAGTACTTTCTAGATCCGAAGGTGATGCAGACAATGATCCTGTTGTTTACGACCCTCAAAATCCAGAACATAACAATTTCCCCGAATTCCCACTTAAAAGAGACACCATCATGGTTAATCCAAACGGATTCGTGGTTTTAAGATTCAAAGCCAATAACCCTGGTGTTTGGTTGTTCCATTGTCATGTTGATTGGCATTTGGAACAAGGGCTTTCTATCACCTTGATCGAGGCTCCTTTGGAAATTCAAAAATCGGAGTTAGCTTTACCCCAAAATCATTATGATTCTTGTAGTGCCCTTAATATCTCCTCCAAAGGTAATGCAGCAGGTAACTTTGGTGATCTGCAAGAAGCTTGGTTAGACTTATCAGGTGAACATCTTCAATTCCCTCCATTACCCGAAGGGTTCACATTCAAGGGTTACGTTGCATTTGCATTATGTACCCTTCTTGCCTTATATGGGGTTTACTCTATTTACAAGTATGGTATGGAAGATGTTAACAGTGAAGAAAATGACGCTGTTCTTCAAAAATTATATACCATATTGAAAGAAAACGACGCATTAGATGAAGATGAACTGTCAACCATGTTTACCTTGAATAGTAGAGGTGAGCGTGTTATCCGATAAATCGGCTCTTTTTTAATTCTTATAGTCTATAGTTTGAATTTTGGTTAATAGCAGTTATAGTCATTCAAAATTTTCATAAATACAGGTTTTTTGTATTCACTTGATATTTGTGTATTTATAGGTTTCATGATAAAGACCAACAGAGGGCACTAAACTAAATTTTGATATTGAATGTAGGAGGATCTATTTACTCGTTCACATGAACCTTAAAATATGGTACCTAAAAAGAAAAAGAAAAAGCTCAAGAAAGTGAAAACCAATGGAGAATCATTTACTTCTTTGCATCCAAAATCTGCTTAAATGAGTCGACGATACATTTTTCCAAAGAGATGAGATCAAATCCCAAAAGCTGTTTGGTTTTATCATTTTTAACAATGGCACCGAGAGAGGCCGGATCAAACCCTGGCTTTCCAATGGGAAGATCTTTGGAGTTCTGAGGGAAATTCTTGTGTAAGATATCCATCAACTGTTGAGCTGAGAATCGACCTTGAATCAACAATAACCTTTGACTCTTAGCTTCCTCTTTTTCAAAAGCAACAAGATGAGCTTTAGCTACATCTCTCACATCGACCAAACTTCCTTTGTATGGTGGAATGGGGTCATCTTTTTTCAACTTCAACAAACTATTGATAACTTCTGAGGAAGTGTTTAAAGTATCTTTGATGTCTTCGTCAAATGCTTGAGGACCAAAAACATAGCCGGGATTAACTACTGAAAGAGCAAATTTCGGCTTTTCATTTTTGACAAAATCCCAAGCAGCTAATTCCGCAAACTTCTTCGAACCGTAATAACCCAGAATAGGATCTTTCAAGCACTCTTCCCATGTGATATCATTCCAAGAAGATTCATCAAGAATGACACCTTGTTCCAAATCTTTTGCAAGAGATGCGACAGCAGTATAAGAAGAAGTTATCACAACTCTTTCGACTTGAGGACCAAATTCCTTAATAGCACTTAAGGCGTTCTTAGTCCCTTCAATAGCAGGAATCAATAGTTCATTTTCAATGTCTTTAGCATCAAGGAAGAAAGGAGAAGCTGTGTGGAGAAAAACAGTCACTTCTGGATGTTTTTCTAAAGCTTTGTCAAATGCTCCTTTTGAAGCAAGATCAGGAACAATTTCATAAGTGAATTTATCGGAACCAAACTTCTTCACGAGATTCTCACCTTTTTCCTTTGATCTGACTGAACCAACCACACTATACCCTTCTTGAAGTAACTCCTTCACGATAAACAAAGCAATGTACCCGGTGGCACCAGAAACAAACACAGATCCAGGGGACATTTTAACAGCAGATTAACAGATAAGATAAATAAAAAAAAAAAAAAACAGGATTGAATGATAAATGGAACAATTAATTCAATCTGTAGACTTGAAGCAGAGAAAGAAGATTCAAAAGCTTTCAATTTGGGGTAATAACCCAGGAAATTTATACACTGGTAAAATGGCTGTAGTCGATGGTTATGCCATAGGTACCTTGTAATCTTTGCTCTGAGATCGACATTAAAAAAGGACCTGATTCATTTAGCAACCCTGAATTTGCATCTAAACCCCTCCGACTGCCGTTTACCAGACAAATAAAGTTTCTGAGACCCCTCAATTCTCGGCCACTTAGGGCTGCAAATGGTTTGGCTCGGCACCATTGTACTTCAGTATGTGACGCAGCCGGAAGTAATCTTTCTCGTATATAAGCCGGAATGGGAAAACTCCGAGGATATGTACGCACGGCCAAAATTCAAAAGGGGAAAGTTTATTTGGTTGCGTCGGCAGAAGCTAGATGAGGCATTGACTCAACAAAGGTGTAGCTGAAATGAAGCCAGTGATAAATCCGAAGGAGGTGCAAATTCGGAAACAAGTAAGCTATTTAAGCTATTGACGCTTATACCTGACTTCGAAATTGTGTTGGTGCCTGTGCTCATGGCTTTACATTGCAGATGTCTCGTTGCAATGTGACGATTTTGTTACACATTTAACATCCAGCTCCACCACCTGCCAGTCAGCATGGGACAGGGTAACAATTAGAGAAGACTAAATTGACCAATGGCTTATCAAAATGCTTGTAGCTATGGCGAAACAGTATGGAAGACAAAGTTTTTATTCCTGACGTAGCCTGCTTATCGGAAATGCTCCTGAAACTGACTTTCTCCGTTTGAGTCTATTGTTACTCGCCTTTATGCCGGTATAGTATATAGTACCAAGTGTAATGACTTAAATCGTCTACTTTGAAATATTTTGCATGGGTGGTAGTTTCGTCCCTGATTCTAAGCCATTTTTTTACGATAACGCAAAAGACCCGTACAACTCATGAAAGAGTCATAACTTCCCCATTTTTTTATTATTTTTTTTTCATTGGGATGGTATGGCAAATCGAAAACTGTTAAATACGACAACAACCAAAAAAAGGGAAGCCCAGGGAACCCACCAGATTATTACTTAAGATATTGGGGCATAATGACGAAATACGTCGTAATTGGGTATGATAACATGACTGACATTGAGCAATTCAAACCTGAAAAGTACTAACTAAGATTTTCCAACTAGATCAGGAATAATTGGTCTCTATACTAGTTACAATCTTCTCGAACAAAATGTTGACGCCAAAGATATAACCGTGGTTGCCGAACACTTACCGGGTGATGAGTCGATAAATTATACCTCACCTTATGCCGGGGGTAATTTTTCAACTATATCTGGGGACGATGACGGAACGTTGAGGCTTGACAAATACACCTATACTAATTTGAAGAATTTACAAGCCAAATTGGGAGGTCCTCAGTGTGGATTAGACAGATGCTCATCTCGTGAATATTGGGATGAATCACCTTCTGAAACCAAGCTCAATTCTATAAGAACTTATCTTGACGAGTTTGAGATTATCCCCAAATCTGAACTACCATCGAAAACTAAGTTTGGTATCAAATTCTTAACTTGGAATTTTAATTGTCCATTCTTTTTAGCTAATTTCAAACAGTATCTTGAAAGTAGGGGGGTTACTTTCATCAGGCGCAAATTAAGTCACATTTCTCAAGCTTACATTTCTAATGCTACCAAGTTTGTATTCAACTGTACTGGTATTGGGGCACATAAGCTTGGAGGTGTAAATGATTTGAGTGTCTATCCAACCAGAGGACAGGTAGTGGTCATTAAGGCCCCCCACATCCAAGAAAATGTCATGAGATGGGGTGATGATTATGCTACCTATATACTTAAAAGACCTTACTCAAACGATCAATTAATCCTTGGTGGTTTCATGCAAAAAGATAATTGGACTGCCGATAATTTTGGTGAACAAAGCCGTGATATCTTAGAAAGAACAACTAAATTGCTTCCTAAAATACTCACGGACAACCCCAATGGCAGTAAATTATCTGATTTAGAAATTCTTAAAGTGGCCACTGGATTGAGACCCAGTAGACATGGTGGAGTCCGAATCGAAAAACAAGAAGTGGAACCCGGCAAATACGTGATTCACAATTATGGTGCTAGTGGTTACGGGTACCAAGCTGGTTTAGCAATGGGCCACAAGGCCGTGACCCTTGCTCTTGGTAGAAATCATAAGTTGTAGTCCTCTCTATATTAAATATATGTCAATTGTCTTATCTTTCTTATAATTTTCAGTTTTGCACGCACCTTTCTTTTTTTTTTTTTTTTTTTCTGCTTGATAAAGAAAATATTAAAAGGGTGAGGAAAAGCAAATGGCGACCAGCAAAAGTCAACTGGCCAACTTATTATTATTAGCTTCATTTATAGAGAATCAATTCTTAAATTCAATCGAAGGGTGAACATAGAGAAGAATCCAGGAAAAGATGTCACAATTGTTTGAATGGGCATTTGGGAAGAAGCTCACTCCACAGGAGAGACTTCGAAAGAACCAAAGAGCTCTTGAAAAAACGCAACGAGAGTTAGCTAGAGAGACCACGAAATTACAGTCACAGGAGAAGAAATTGATTAGTGAAATCAAGAAATCTGCTAAACAAGGGCAAATTGCAAGTGCCAAAATTCAGGCTAAAGATTTGATTAGAACCAAAAATTATATTGTTAAATTCAATTCAATGAAAGCTCAATTACAAGCTATTCTGTTAAGAATTCAGTCGGTTCGTAGTAATCAGCAAATGGCCACTTCCATGAGAGATGCTACCAGATTGTTGTCAGGAATGAATAGATCGATGAATTTACCTCAATTATCAAGAATTACTCAGGAATTTGCTAAAGAAAATGATATGATGGATCAAAAACAAGATTTCATGGATGATGCTATAGATGATGCAATGGCCATGGATGATGAGGATGAATTGGGTGAAGATGAACAAGTGGACGAAATCTTGGGTAAAGTCTTAGATGAAATTGGAGTTGATTTGAATGCCAATTTGAAAGATACTCCAACTCTGATTAATGCTGGCACTGAGGCTGGGGTACGTGATAATAGAATAGCAGAAGCAGTTGGGGGTGATGGGGGCTCATCGGGTGCACATAATGATGAAGATGACTTACAAGCAAGATTAGATAGTCTCAAGAAGTGAGACTTACGAAGCTTATGACAAACATTTTTCTTTTTTTTTTCTTTTTTCATTTACATTTTTTTGTACCTTTTCCGTTTGAATTATCATAATAAGAATAATATAATAATAATGATAATAAATATTGATTCTACTAACACATTCTAGTAAACCGCAACCAGGCTTCAACGTGCGACAAAAACTTCTATATGCACAAGTATAAACTTAAAAGCATGCTTCGATCACATCAACTAGTTTAAAAAAAAAAAACCAAACGAAGTATCAAACTTAGTTTTAACTATTTTTTCTTATTTTTAAAAAAACCCAAATGTAAAATGCTTAAGAAATGTACTTATGTTCAATCAAATAGTCAATGATTTGCTCAGCACTTTGTTCAATAGATACACCTTCGTAATTTTTCAAGTGAATTTCTGGTTTTTCTGGAGCTTCGTATGGAGCACTGATACCAGTGAATTCCTTAATAATACCTTCTCTGGCCTTTTTGTATAAACCTTTAGGATCTCTCTTTTCAGCAACTTCAACAGGAACGTCAACGTAAACTTCAACAAAAGGTAAATTATCCTTTTCGTGTAATTCTCTAGCTAATTGTCTATCTTGTTTGTAAGGACTAATGAAGGAAGTTAAAGTGATGCAACAGGAGTCGGTGAATAATTTGGCAACTTCTGAGATTCTTCTAATGTTTTCATTTCTATCAGCTTCACTAAAACCTAAATCTTTATTTAAGCCAAATCTAACATTATCACCATCTAATCTGTAAGAGTTTAAACCTCTAGCAAGAATGGATTGTTCTAATGCACAAGCAATGGTCGATTTACCACTGGCTGATAAACCAGTCAACCACACAGTACAACCTTTTTGTTTTCTTAATGAAGTACGTTCTTCATGAGATAAGTTTGGGTGCCAAGTGATGTTAGTAGCCATTTTTTGATCTTTGAATATGTGTGGGGTATGAGATATCAACTAGTGAAAAGATCTAATTTCTATTCAAAGAGAAAAGAAGACTATAAATTTTTCAATCCACTAGATCCAAGACTGAAACAAAAGAAAGAAAAAAATTTCTGAAATCATTTCTTACAATGATACTATATCTCGGGCCCCAAATTTTTCAACCATATTATCGCTAACTAAAACTTCAAGCAATAATAAAGTTGGCAAAAAAAACAGGAAAGAAGAAATTATGCATAGATTACAATATGGCAAAATTGCACGTGACCCACAGGTCACGTGATTAAAATGATTATGTAATTCGTTACGTAAACCTGTTTTTTATTTTATTTTCAATGCACACAAAAAAAAAGAACTGAGAAGAAAGAATGAAAAAATTACTACTGTACTGAAATATGATTTTCAAATGATATCGATATAGAAGTTTAAATAGAATCAAACATATATATTAAAGATGTACTACGAACTTTTTGCCATATCACGTATCACTGATCCTTTGAGACCAAACAATGAAGTTAAAAAGATTGCCACCACTATTGGTAGATTGATACTAAATAACAGAGGGGTTATAAGAGAAATAACCAATTTAGGTCCTCATCCATTACCCAAGATTGTGAGTAAAGATCAAGAAAGACATTTCCAAGGTTACAATTTTTTAATGGGTTTCGACTCTAGTGTTGCTGTCCAACAGGAATTATTGAGAACTTTAAGAAGAGATCCAAGAGTGTTGAGAGCCACCATCATCAAGAATGATATGACCCAAAAATTAAATGTCGGTAATTCTGTCCAAAGAGCATTTAGAGAAGGTAAATAGATATACTCGGATTCAAAACAGAATAATAATCCTTTCCTTTTGTACATAGCTATAACCCAAAATCCTTTCACTTCGCTTAATGAATTTTTCAGTATAAATACTGATCAAATCATATTCTAATTGCATATATATATATTTAACGTTCAATAAATATTGTTACGATTATTCTACTTTTTGACTTAAACTACTTTGTATGAGATTAGGTATATGCAAACTATATTAAAATTATTATGGTACTGATAGACAGAAGGACAAAAAGGGAGTAGAACTGGTTATGAACAAAAGATAACCTTGAGTAATAAACAGCTAGTTTTCAAGAAGGAAATTTGAAAAAAAAAAAAATAAAATAAAATAAAAATGAAAGCTTGAAAACCCAAAGAGAAATAGAAAAACATATAAAAAATTAGAAGTTTATGATTGAGAGTTGAAAATTTCATTAAATATTAACAAGTATTAAAGTGAGCCATGATTAAAGAAGAGTTGTAAGGAAAAAAAAATAACAAACTGAAAATGAAAGCAAAAGACAAAGAAAAGAAAAATTAGGTAAATGAAAGCAAGGAGAAAATGAAAGATGAGAATGATATAAATCATTAACAAGTCCAATAATTGAAAGGCACAAGGCAAATTAAAAAACAATAACGAAAACAGGAATGCTAAACATTGCTTTGATCAAACCTCAAATTTAATCTATTGAAATGTTTAAATGTTCCCCGACTTGTTCAATTTATCTATTTTTGTTATAAGCCTTTTTCGAATTACCTAAATTTGATGCCACAATGGTATTGGCAGCCATATTAGCTGCGGCAGCTTGACTTTCCAAATCATCGAGTGAAGTAGATGAAGCAGTAGAGCTCATCTGGTGACGATCATCATCATGTTCGGCATCATTTTCAAACACGGAATTGGTGGTGCTGTTATCGGTTTCCGTTTCTTCATTAGTTTGATGATCTTCTTCTTCCACTTCTTGAATATTATTATTAGCCAACGATAAATTCAAAGAAGAGGTTGATTTACCAGAGGATCTATAAACGGATGGATCCAATGAGTTACCGTCAGGGATAGTTAATGAAGCACTTGAATTATTTAAACCACCAACATTAGGAGCAGCAAGATAGGAACGAGAAGCTTGTCTTGATCTTGAAATTCCCGACATTTCAAATGCATCTTGACTTTCATTATTGAGGTTAATATTACTTGAACTATGACCCAGAGAAGAATAAGGATAAGTTGAAGGGAAAGCAGTAACTGCTTCAAGATCATTATTGGCATAAGGATTATTATTGATGGAGCTAAATGCAATAGAATTATTCAAAGGATCACTTTGAACAAAATCAATATGATGAACTGCAGTATAAGACCAACGACAAAATTTGGTATGATCAACCACTGGTAAATGTTTATATTTGGTATAACTAAATACCATGTAGGATAAAACTGCTCCACCAATTAAATCAATGAAATAATGATGGGTTAAGTACATGGTACTCCACCATAACCAAGTAGCATATGCCCACCAAACATATTTGTACTTGGGGAATAACCAACATAAGAAGAGAACATCCATCACGGCACAACCCGAATGCAAAGAGGGGAAAGCACCAAACACAACTGGAGAATTTGAAAAAGCAGTAGTATACATATCAATACCTAATAAGGCATCAATTCTACCTAAACCACCAGGAGAACCTTTCATGGAATAATTAGCTGGTTCTAAACCATGTAAATTTTTATACCAAGGAGGAGCAGCGGGGAATAAAATTTGGGTTAAAACACCCACTACATTCATATAACCAAATGCAAAACCAAATGATCTCAACGAAGTAGGAGGACCAAAAATAAATATAAATGCCGCCACAAAAAATGGAGAACTAAAATGAACTAACCCATAAGGTAACCAAGCAAAAATATCAAGTAAAGAGGTATTAATTTCAGCCAAAACATTGGATAAATTATCCCCGTATAAGATGGTTTCCATTGCAGGTAATAATTTAACTGAAATTGCTGGTTTCCAAGAATTGGGGATTTTACCAGCTCCGAAAAATAGAGCCAACCAAGTAAAAATTGGTAAAGCATGAATGAAAAATTGAGAAGTAAGTGGGATTAAACAACATGATAAAAAAACGGAGAAAATGGTGAATTTAATTAAAAATGGAGCTGGGAAAAGGCAAAACATGAAAAGAATGATTGAAGATAAAAATGAATAATGACATATTTCCAAAATGGACCATTTACGATTTCTAAATTTATTTATGGAAATTTTAACATCGGTTTCGAATGATAAATCGGATAATGTTGATCCATAAGGTTTTTCCAGGAGAAAATAGTAGTGGAACAATTGATAGGGTTTCTGGATCACACGAGACCGAAGGATATACGAGTTCATATTGGATAGCTTGGACTATATGGGAATGAATAGCGAGGGAAGACGATAATAAATAAAATGGACCCTTGTATAAATCTATCAATGACCAATAAGCAATCTAAAAGATGGGCCACACCCAGTGGATACAAGTGAGCTGGTAAATACAAGTGAGTTGGTAAATACAAGTGAGTTGATTGTCTGCTCTTGGATGATCAGCTTTTGTTGTCGTTTTTTCTTCAATTTCTTGTTTTTTTTTTTGTTTTTTTTAGTTTTTTTCCCACAAGCAAGAACAGGGGTGATCAATCAGAACAAGGGGTGTTGTCAGTTGATCGGGTATGCAAAGGCGAAGTAAAACAAAAGAAACTCAGAGGTAAAGTTCAATAATAACAATACAACTGCTAATGCGATGGAGGGGGGGCGGCAATATACTGTTGAAGGAAAGACTGCTGGATGAAACGGACGATGGCGATAGAACTGTTGAAGGTGAGGTTAGGCGAAGCTATTAGAAAAAAAAAAATGATTAGTGGA
>JAJMSM010000127.1:0-24146 GCA_030578475.1 Hyphopichia wangnamkhiaoensis
ACACAAGAGAAAAAAAAAAACCTAAGAGAGAGAAATACAGCACAAAATGTGAGCGGGTACAAAGGAGAAAAGGAGAACTTATGGAATTGGGAATATCTACTCAGTCGATTGCAAAGACGTGAGAAGCAGAGTAGCACAGATCAAGGGTCGTTCAATATAAAGAGACAGATGCATGCATTGATCAAAAAGAAGAAGAAGAGGAAGAAGAAGAAGAAGAAGTTGTGATGGTAATTAAAAAAGCAGAAATCGTAGACTATTAATCCAATTCTTTTATTCAAAAATTGTTTCTCCTGCACGCAATTTAACCAAACTGAGAATAATAAAAAAAGGCAGAGAGTCTATTCTGAAGCAATTCTTAACAAAACAAAAAAAAAAATGAAAGAAAAAAAAAATGTATAGAAACCGAACGCGTCTCAAAAATCGATTCTCTCTTCTGTTCTTTCTTTCTTTTTTTCATCTGTCTGCTTTGGGCTAAACTCATGCATTGGTTGCAGAATGGTTGTAGGATGGTTGTAGGATGGTTGTAGAAGAAGAATCGTATTGTTGCTGGTTCCAGGGACAACCAAGTTTACGGGCCCCATTCGCCTCCAGAGATAGAATGGACCTGACTTACACCATGATCCCATGATTCATGTCTAAAACTTTCACTACACTAGACGACAAGACGAAATACTAGGTTTTCTCCTTTTTTTCACGTAAGGGGCTGGTTATGGCCCGATAATATTGGCCGAACGTTTTGAGCAACACAAAAAGAAGCCTAAGATAAAAAAAAGAGAGACAAAGTGTGCTCACCGACTTTTTTTTTTTTTTTATTCGCTAAGACGCGTTGGTATCCCAATTGGGTAATCGGCCCAGAGGGTAGCTAAAAGAACAAAAACGGGCGGAATTCCCCGACGTGGTTCCGCAGCCGACGTCTCTTTGTGTTTTTTGCAATAAGTTATTAGACGATTACAATACACAAATACAAATACACAAATATATACGTATATGCATATATATACATATATATATATATATATATATATATTACAACCAGCCTTCTTGGGTTAAAAGTTGTTCCACCTCGACGATTGATTTCTTGACGCGGGTGACAATGGTGTCTATGTCTTGTTCGTTGATAATGAACGAGGGAGCAAGACAGATATGATCGCCCAAGGTTCCAGTGCATCCTTGGGCACCCATCACGGTGATACCGTTCTTGAAACACTGCTCGTGGACCTTGGGGCCCACTTTGGCCTCCAAGGGGAAACAGTCGTTGTTTTCGGTATTTTTACGACCAAACTCAACCGACCAAAACCCACCAATACCTCGAACGTCCACCACAATTGGACTCGATTGCAATTGTTGGGTTAACGTTTGTCCCAATAAATTACCCATGTGGAAGATATTTTTGGTCAATCTCAACTCCTTGATTCGCTGTTGGATTCGTAATGCCGCCAAACAATTAAACGAGTGTGAAGAATAAGTATGGGCTCCCACCACCGTAGACGAACCATTCATGTACGCTTGTTGGATCTTGGGCGAGACCAATACCCCGGCAATGGTGATGTAACCGGACCCCAACGTCTTCCCCACCGTTTGAATATCGGGACCCTGATATGGTTCCAAGAAATTTTCCCAACAGTTCAATCCATACCCAGAAGGGGGTGTACATCTTCCAGTACCACACATCACTTCGTCTAAATGGAATAAAATATCGTATTTATTACAAAGAGCTCTCACCCCGGGTAAGTATCCCGGTGGTGGCACCACCGTTCCCAAAGTTGAACCCGGTAAGGTTTCCAAAATGATTCCGGCAATCGTATTGGGATCCTCTTTCAAAATAAGCTTCTCTAAATTATCTAACAATTGCTCAACGTATTGTTCAGTGGTTTGTCCCTTTTCCTGGAAACGAAATGGGAAACATACATCGGTCTTGGGAGTAATTGATTGAGGAAGTAAAATATCCTGGAATTGTTTGGCCCGGGAATTACCAGCAATTGAAAGGGCACCAAGACTGAAACCATGATAGGAAATGGCTCGAGAAATGAATTTATTCTTAAGAGGAAGATTCCGTTCAAGATAATATTGTTTCATGATTTTTAACGCATTTTCATTAGCTTCAGAGCCTGATCCTACAAATAAGGCTCCACTGAAACAATTGGGAGGAGAATTATCAATGTAAAATTTGGCTAAAGCTTCGGCATTCTTATTACAATGGAAACTGGCATAGGAGTAACTGGCTTCACGAGCCGATTCACTTATGATCTGAATCACGTCTTCATCCCCCCAGCCCAATGCCCCAACGGCAGCCCCCGTCATGGCATCAAACACGGGTCTGGTTTCACCAGTAATAGGATCTTCGACCGTGATTATACTACCCTTACCGGCAATCACATGGGGGAGTTGTTTATGGACCTTGCCTTGGAACACGTACGAGGTGATTTCGTTATCTTTGGTGGGCTCTGGTGATACCGAGGTGGCAGGAGTGCTAGCAGGAGTGCCAACAGTCGTGCTGATAGTAGTTGCTGACATCTTTGAAATAGTTTATTGATTTTCACCGCTTGAAGTCTATGACTTATGTCTATACATTCCATATTTATGTCTATATATTCCATATTTATGTCTAGACATTCCATATTTATGTTTATACTTGTGTATGTTTATGGGTAGATAAGGGTGACGGCTATTTTACCCTATTAGAGCAGCCGCTCATTTGGCAAAATCATTACTGAACTTCACAAGCAGAAATCAACTAATGCTCGGAAAAAGCTAACATATCCGGCACAACTAGCGGGCTGAACCATAATACGACAACTATCTCTTCAGTGCTCCTAAAGTATCGGGAATGGCTATCCAACTAGGCTAAGCTGATTGTATCGTTTCCGCACCTAATAGAATCCTTCTTTTTCGGGCCAAATTGTCCCCATAGTCCACTCAGTTGACTCACCCCAATAACCCCTACTCTTCAGGGCTTGATTACACTTCAAGCAGTCAAATCGTAACGGGATAGTCAATTACAAAGAGATCCCCCGTTTGTTGGATCCTTTTTTGCAATCTTATTGACAGGTAGTGTGCCACACAAAACCGATAGATAAGAAATCCACAACACCAAGAAGAGTCATTGATTAAGTCACTGGATAAGTCATAAGTCATAAGTCATAAGCCAATAAGTCATAAGTCACTGAATACGTCATTAATAAGTCATTCTGAACCATTACAAGACTAGTCGCTCACTGGAAACTCTAAGTGGAGAAGAGAGTGATCGGGACATCCTCTGATCTCTTTGTTTATCGTCGTTGTTTCAAGATATGATGTACGGGTGCATATATTGTATGACGTACTTCCTCATTCTTTAACCACGCGGGTCAAAAAAGAGAAAAAAAAGAGACAAGAAAAGAAGCAGGTTCTCCTCTCTGTTTATTTTCGATGCCTTTACTTAGCGTTTTGTTACAAAAAAAGCACCTCTCGGTAGAAAACAATAAAAAAAAGAAACAAAACACCATTACACCAATAGTTTAAGTAGGAGATCTTTGTTTTGCCAAACCCTAAAAGAGATAAATTCAAATCATCGCAGCCATCATTCATCACCAGTTAACCACCTGCGAGTACTACTATACTACCTTGATCTACCGTATATATATTAGGCAGTGTTGTTGTTGTTGCTGCTGCTGTATTTTTAAGTTTCCATGTTCCATCGTGCTTAGATCCTTCTACTGAACTACCATTTTTGTTCAGGGGTTGCTACATCGTATCATCCCATCTCTTTCGCTCTCGACCCTCGGCACCGTGCCTCCAATAGAACCCACCATGAAGTCATCATCACCAGTCACACCGTCCAAGAAAGTCTCGTTCGAGCCTACTCCGAAGCTTCCATCTCGTCTTGGAATCAAACAGCCAGCCAATAAGAATGTTACCGGGACCATCGTGATGCTCGATGACCCTGATGGTTCCAACTCAACTTCCACCACCAATACCAATACCAACTCTAACACTAACGCCAATTCTCATCAAGACTCCCTTTCGTTGAAACGCACCAATACTGGGATCATCCTTCATCCTCAACCCCATGATGATGTTAATGATCCGTTGAACTGGCCCATTTTACGTAAAGATTTATGTTTTCTCATCATTGGATTTCAAACTTTTTTGGGTGGGGGTCAAACCCCCATCTTGGCAGCAGGATTATCGCAATTAGCGGCCGAGTTTCATAAACCGCTTCATACCATCACTTATCTTGTGGGTGGGTTTATGTTAGCTCTTGGTTTTGGATCGGTATTTGCCAGTCCCACCGCCATTCTTTATGGTAAACGATTAGTTTATCTTTTGGGGATCTTGTTGTTTTTGGCGGGATCTTTATGGGCGGCGGCGCTGCCCGATTTCGGTAATTTGATGGGAGCTCGTATTCTAATGGCATTTGGGGCCTCTCCCACCGAATCATTGGCATCGGCAAGTTTACTGGAATTATATTTCCAACATGAACGTGCTTATAGAACCGGGATTTATACCATGTTATTATTGGGGGGTAAAAATATCGTTCCCTTATTGTCAGGCCTTGTGTTCCAGTACTTAGATCGTCATTGGTTATTCTGGATCTTATCCATGTTTCTTGGATTCACCCTTATTTTCACTTTTTTGTTCGTTCCAGAAACTTTTTGGGATAGATCTCCTACCCCCAATAAAAGATCATTGGAAGAATCAATGGCGGCTCAATCAGTGAGAGATTACCATCCTCCAAGTGAGCGTCCAAATGCATGGGCATTGAACCACCTGTTTAGATCCACTTCAGGTTCAATGTCGTTCATGGCCGATTCAGAAGTCGAAAGTCTTTCCTCCTCTGTTCATGCCTCCACCATTAATGCAAGATCGGCACCATTGGCCCCATCTGCTCCAGTTGGTATAACCACAGCTCAGAATCTCGAATCCTCCGATCAGGCCTCAACTCATTCGGTCCCCAAATCATTTGTTCATCGTCTTTCTCTCTTTTCCGGTCGTCATACCAAAGATAGTTGGTGGATGGTGGCACTTCGTCCCTTTTTCCTTTATTCATACCCAGCCGTCTTATTCGGCTCCTTTATTTATTCATTGTCGGTGGTTTGGCTTATTGTTATATCGGAAGCCATCTCGCAAATTTTTGAAGGCCCCGGTTATAACTACGATCGTCAAACCGTGGGGCTCTTCTATATCGGTCCTTTCGTCGGAGGGATCTTGGGATCTCTTAGTGCCGGCTTAATTGGGGATCGGTTAACTCGTATGCTCGTTAGTAAAAACCACGGGGTTTATGAGCCCGAGTTTAGATTGGTGATGTTAATCCCATCCACTTTTTTCATCTCTTTTGGTCTTATGGGATTCGGTTGGTCTGCTAAAGTTCATGATTTATGGATTGGTCCCATCATGTTCTTCAGCTGTATTAGTTTTGGATGTTCCATGGCTAGTACCACCAGTATTAGTTTCACCGTCGATAATTATAAAATGTTTGCTGCCGAACTGTTGGTGTCATTTAATTTCATGAAAAATTTGTTGGGGTTCATCTTTTCATTATTTAATACTGAATTCATCGATACGGCCAATTCTAGAACCACATACGTGGTATATGGGGTTATTCAATTAATCTTTAGTTCATTTGGTATCTTGGTTTACATCTATGGTAAACAATTGAGAGCCTGGACTGATGAAAAAGAAATCTTGAAAATGTTATATCATGTGGATAATATCCCGGCTAATATCAATGAAAAACCAATCACCCATGATTCAAGTGACCAAGATGATAACCACCATGATAACGCGGTTGCCAACGAGGGGTCCATCAATAAACAACTTCTGGATGAATCACCAGAATTAAGTAATAAGGAGAATGACACTAATTCTTCCAGCTAATGAACTCTAATGACTATTAAAATTCCTTATTTTCATGCTTTTTTTTCTTTTTGTTCTTGCTACTAAACTTTTTCCTTTTTCGTATTGTCATTTTCACTTCTTATATAATCTACTACAATTATATTGCATCTTCTAATAAATATTTTTATCGTCTATCAAAATACTATATAAACATGCTCTTATGAAACTATTTTATAAATTTCACCCAAATCTTTTTCTCGAGAGAGATACTCGGCTAATCGATCCTTCAAGCTTCTTCCATTCCAAACATCATTGTCTTCCACCCGAGCAATACCCAATCTTTCAATAATACATCCACTTACAAGGTTACCCATAATACCAGAAATCAACCAATCTCCTTTTGAAAAAATTAATGCAGCAGCAAATGCACCACAGAAAGAGTTCCCACCCCCGGTGACATCAACCACTTTGGTTTGATCCGAATGAAAGGCTGGTAAGAGTTTGTCTACACCAGGTGCATTTACATGACAACCAAGAGGTCCGCATCTTAACACCACTCCTGAGTTGGGGAGTCTCATGAAGGGACTGAACTTCATAGATAACTGAGCTATTTCTTCTGGTGTTTTGGGCAACTCGGACAATCCGGCAAATTCAGCTGCCTCGTTCAAATTGGGGGTGAAAACGTCAACTTTATGTAGCATTTCAGTTAGAGCTTCATAATTTTGAGATATACATGCATCTGGAGTTGGTTCGAATATAAATTTTGGTCTTGGTCTCGAAGAGTCAAGTTGTTTGACTCGATTGACTATCTTATCAATCATCGACTCACATCGATCAATGGCACAACAGAAATGAAATGTTTTCAGATAAATCAAGTTCCCAGTTTCAATTATATCTTCTGCTTCAATTCTTTTCTTGGGAGTCTTATAGTGGAAATGTCTGACATCTTGTTCGTCATAAACATTAACCCCTCTTGTGGTTAAGCGGGATTCATCCTTACGAAAGATAACCCCAGTTTTCCAGGCATCAATCTCCAGTTTCACCTCATTGGAAAAATCAGATCCAATATCAAATATACTGGTGATAAGTTGAGAATTCTCAATCCCTGCCACTATACGACCACCAAGTACCGCATAAGAGCCACCACCTCCAACAATATCATACTCGTTGGCTCTACCAGACGAAGCAGGATATTGATTTTCATCAATAATGAACATCCCCAAGGACGTGAGAACCGGATCGGTAACATGAGGATTCAAATCCTGAGGGTATTCAACACCCGTATTGACATTAAGCACTCGTACAGGTGATGTTGAAGCGTGTTGCACCGTCATCTCTTGGAAGCAAAGTGGGGAATGGAGACAATAAAGAATCTTGGTACCTGAATCGATCTTCCTTCTCTTTTCTTTCCTTCCCTTGATCCTATTGTAGTTTCTTTCGGTCACGCCGTACCTCCGTACCTCTCTTATTTAAACAAAAGAAGAAGAAAAAAAAGGAGAAAAAATAAAAATGATCTGAGAGTCGGGGGAAATTTTCTTTTTTTGTTTTATCGTGAAGATCAGCCTCACTAAATAGTATGAGCATAAAAGATTTCTATATATAGTGGTTATTTTCATAACAAGACGTTTCCACGATATCTTCTTTTTTGTATATGAAAAGGACACAACAATTGAGTAACTAAACATGGCTGTTGAGACTCACGCTGTGGCTGGTATTGTTGCTGGCAGAAACCCTTTGGAGTACTCGTCTTCTTCTCCTTATACTTTATTCTTGTTCCAAGCTACGTTTATTATCTTACTATGTCAAGTCATTCACTATCCGATTAAAAAACTACAACAACCCAGAGTTATTGCTGAGGTTATCACGGGGATCTTGCTTGGTCCTTCCGTGATGGGTCACATTCCTAAATTCACCGAAACCTGTTTCCCTAAGGCCTCAATCCCCGGATTGACTCTCTTTGCTAACGTGGGGATCATTCTCTTCTTGTTTGTTATTGGTCTAGAAGTCGACGTTGCCTTCATCAAGAGGAATTTAAAAGTGGCCATGAGTGTGGGACTTGTAAATATGGCTGTGCCCTTTGCGTTGGGTTGTGGTATTGCTAAGGGTTTATTCAACCAGTATAGTGTCGAACTTGGTGATAACATTTCATTCACCACGTTCATGGTGTTTATTGCAGTGGCTATGTGTATCACGGCCTTCCCGGTCTTGGTGCGTATTTTAACCGAACTTAACTTGATCGTTGATCGTGTTGGGACAATAGTCTTGGCCGCTGGTATTGCCAATGATCTTACCGGTTGGATTTTGTTGGCTTTGGCCGTCACTTTGGCCAATTCATCCAAAGGTATAAACACGCTTTATATTCTATTATTGACCTTTGCTTGGTTTTTGTTCTTGACTTATCCAGTAAGAATCTCAATGAGATATCTCTTGAGAAAATTCACTAACGATTTGGTGACTGGGGAACCTCTGCAAGTTCTGATGATGCTTATCTTGATTTGTGTATTTATATCAAGTTTCTATACCGATATCATTGGTGTTCACCCCATTTTCGGGGCCTTCATGATCGGAGTTATTGTTCCTCGTGATAATGGCTACGTCATTCGCATTACCGAAAAGTTGGAAGATTTGATCCACATTGTCTTGATTCCAATTTATTTCGCTCTTGCCGGTTTGAACGTGAACTTAGGTTTATTGAACAGAGGTATTGACTGGGCTTATACCATTGGTGTTATCTTATTGGCTATGGCCGGTAAAATTTTTGGTGGCTTCATTGCCGCTAAATTCAACAAATTACTTTGGAGAGAATCTTTAGCAGTCGGGGTCTTGATGTCTTGTAAAGGTATTGTTGAAATTGTCGTATTGTCTTTAGGTTTGAATGCTGGTATAATTTCTCAACGTATTTACTCCATGTTTGTGGTCATGGCACTTATCACTACTTTTGCCACTACCCCATTGACCCTTTGGGTCTACCCAGTTGAGTACAGAGAAAAGGTTGATAAATTCTTAAAGGGTGAAATTAACTGGAATGGCGAACCCATAACATCTCAGTCTCAATCAAGCGAAGAGGACAATACCGTGGAAGAAGTTCAATCAATTATATCGTCTTCTAATGGCAAGAATGCTTCACCTTTGAGTGGATATTCAATCAAGAATTTACACAAACTTAGAATCACAAAACTTATCTTACTAGTCAAACGTATTGATACCATTTCCAATCTTATGACTTTAGTTCATGATATGGCATTGAATGATAATTCAAGTCCATCCAAAAACTATGACATAGACGTGAAAGCTCTTCATCTTCGAGAGTTCACTTCAAGAACATCCGATTTGTTAGAAGCATCATCTCAATATGGTACTGAAGATGATCAAGTCTTGGATAACAAGTATAGCGAGAGCGAGTACAATAATTCCTCTTCAATCTTGGCAATCATGAAAATCTTCTCTGAATTCTTAGGGGTCCATTACAGTTCGAAATCCTTGTTATCGGCTTTCAAAAATCACATTTTTACGATCAATGAGCAAATTTCCGAGAAATCAGACTTATTAATCAGTAGTATACATACTACTCAATTGATTCAGTTTCCTCATGTATCCTCTAGTGCAAACAATGATTTTGTCGATGGCTCGGAATATAATTTATACAAGGAATTGTTCAAATCCTGTAAATCTCATTTCGGGTTATTATTAATTAACCCTGTCAAGGAAAAAACTGAGTTGGGAGCCATCAAAGAAGAAGGTGAACACGAATCTCAGACTTTAGCACAGAATGATGCCTTTAAATCATTATTTGGTCTTAAATCTGTTAATTTGGTATTAAGCCATGACAATTTAATTAGTAGTAATGACTTGTTGGCTTTACACATCGTTTATAAATTATCCTTCAACCTTTCCCAGGTGAACATTTTCATCAAGAGTTCAGGTCCTTCTAATGCACCATCATCCTCCACTTCAATTTCCAAGAACCCATCTTCTACTTTCGAGCAACAGATTGAAACATTGCTCATGAGTAATAATCCTTCGATCAACTTATCAATTTATCATATCAAAGATGCCTTTAACTTCGTTGATGAGTTGATCAGAATCAAGCCAAATGTTGCTGGTGAAACATTTGTGATGGCAAATAACGTTTCTAAAAGTCATAGCGATGGATTATTTGAAGCTGGTATGGGTGAATTGGTTGCGGCAAGTATCAGCGAAAGATTCAATGTTTTGGCTGTAAAGTCTGCTTCTTTGGCTTAAATTTTTTTACTTCTACCTATTGTTTACCTTTCCAATTTTCTTTTTTAATGATATCTTGAATTAAACACGTATTGAAACACTATAATGTAATCCACCTCTGTTGTTCTTAAGTATGTACAGTATGATAAATTACATTGTATATTAATCTATTAAAATGAACACAGATACATAATAGATGGATGTGCAATAATGCTAAGGAATAAATAACAAATTGTGTAGAAATGTGATGCAAAAGAGATTGTTAATTACACACCGTCAACTTCTGATTCAGCTTTCAAATCCTCATCGTAATCCTCAAGGAAGAAAGATTGGATAAAACCGCCGAGTGCCAAAAGGGCCAAGAGGAACCACGCCATTCCACTGATAGCATATCTCTCAGTAAATGACATGACAGACCCCCAAATGAGAGGAGCAAGACATCTTGCCAACGACGTGATACTTAAAGAAGCGCCATTAATATAAGATCTATGTTTAGGAGGAGATGCACGATGAATTAAAATGAAAGCTTGTGGAAAGCAGATGGAGGCGCAGACAGTACTAATGGAACTGATAGTATATAACAAGAATTGAGTTAGACCAGGTTTAAATCTAGAGTCATATTCAGGTAAAGTGAAAATCAAGAATGGTAATGCAATGTATAAGAAGGGAAAAACTGACAGGGCAATTCTATAACTTACAACAGCACGCATGTGTCGATCAATTAGGGGAAATAATAACATGACGGCTATCACCCCAATGAATCCAGTAGAGGAAAGTAAATGACCGATAGAGTTGGAACTAAAGCCAAAACCCCCACGAATGGTGAATGGGAACTTAACTTCATCAGCTAGAAAATCACCAGCCAAGAACACCGGGATAAATTCCCAGTATATTATATTGTGGAATGAGATAATGAAGTTGGCCAAAATGGTTTGAATTACGGGACCGGTGAAAGCTCCGGCTTCAACCCCTTCTTGGAAAGTGAAGATTGATGCATTTTCCAAGTCATTTCGGGTATTTGTTCTGGTTAAATGTAATTGAGGTACTTCTGAATATCTACGAATAATAGCATTTGAGGTACGCTTTGATAACAAATGAGTGGATTCCACAGAGCATTGACTGTTGGTAGTCATTGCATCATCATCAATTTCCGAGTTGGCGATAGCATCTTCATTGTAAAAAACACGAGGACTAGTAAAAGAATTATTTAATGGAGTATATTCATCAATAGAATCATTAATCAGAATTGCGTCATCGGTGTAATTAGCCCCCACACTTAATATTGAAGGAGCACGAGTATGCCATGGTCTTATTGGAACTTGGAAACCCAATTTTGCTCTAATAAAATCTCCAATTTCAAGACCATAATCCTTTCTCTTTTTAAAACTTGGATGAGTTTCATCCAAGAAAAAAAAACCCATTGTAATCGATAATAAAATATACCCAGCTACAACGATATTGGACAAAGCATAGGGATACTTATCCATGAAGTCATTATAGAAACCTTGTCCCTTTTCCGAAAGAGAGGATTCAACTTTCATAGTAACCATTCTGAGTAAAATATTATCAGGTTTAGCGATATCAGCTGGCACTCTTGTTAAGAGTTTAGACCCACCAATGGCTGGACCAATGACAGCCCCCAAGTTCCAAAATAAAGGAATGGTACTGAATGCAATTGCCTGGTGTCGTCTTTCGGTCGTTATTTCACCAATGATTGTACGAATCACAGGAATAACGGTAAACCCACCCATCATACTTCTAGCAACAAGGCCCACCATATAATTTTGGGCAAAACCAAATAAAACCACGGCCAGTGCTGTTCCAAATAAACTGAGAAGTAACGTTGGTTTTCTGCCATACTTATCTGCAGCTTTGCACCAACTTATACTGAAAAGAAATTGAAAGAAAGCAAACAGAGCTGCATAGTAACTGGAATATCTCCAAGTATCATTTTCATCAACACCAAAACCAATAAGCATGAAATATACGTAAGGGAAAAACGAGGTGAAAGCAATAGGCTCAGCAAATCTCATGACACTAAGCACAAATACTTGGAAATAGGGGAATCCTACCATTTGCTGTCTAAACGTCAATTTCTCTCGGTCAGACGACATTTTGGAAAGCTCAAAAAACGGGCAAAAACTAAAAAAGACGGGAGTGGATAGATAAAATAATAACTAATACAAAACAGCTCAAGCCGGTTGAGACTAGCACCAGTTGATGATAATGATAGAGAAAGAAACGAAGATGATCGTAACTAAGAAACGGGGAAGACTTGAAGATTTATATAATAAGCAAGGAGTATTGGAGGATCCTTTCTGCGCTTTTTTTTTTTTTTTTTTTTTCTATTTGTTTGTTTTTTTATTGCATTTTGCGTTCTTTTTTTTTAAAAAAAAATTCTCGATACTTTAATAGTTCAAGCCACCCCTATTGTTCTCTGCAACTAAACATAGTGTCAAGACAAAGTGGGGGGTATATAGTATTCACTCCAGAATCAACCCTGCAACACATAGGGGACCATCTCAGGCTCCGAGCAAGTTGGACCATATTAGTGTCCTTATTCTACCAGCATCTTCAACCGTATGAGCTAGCTTCTCTCCTTGCCAAAACGTAAGGGAATATGCAGCACTTCTTCTTATGCTGTTCTCTTTTTTTTAATTTTTCAAAAAGGTAGGATTTACGAGATGATGGGGTACGGAGGCAGAATGGCCAGATCGGGCAATTTTTACCCAAAGCGGCAGCGGATCCGCGCATACATCAAATAAACAAATATATGGTATCCTGGGGTAGGTTAAATAATTGAAAGATTAGCACTGAATTTAGCTTGAGTTGTGACCATAGAGCTACAGTATGCTTAAATGCCGCAAAACATTGTGCGTGTTTTAAATCACGCAAATATATGAAGTGCTACAGCCAACCATTTGATATGATTTCGAGCTGAAATTATCGACAAAAATCTCGCAAAAAAGGAGTCAAACTCTGACTGATAATGCAGAAAATTTAAAGAATTTGTCTCATTTATTAAAATGACGTCTATTTACTTTTATGGATTATATGGGGGGTGTTGCGGGTTGTTTTGGCTTGGGGGTTGTTGTTGACCTGCCTGTGGATTATTTAACTGGTTTACCACTAGTTGCTGCAACTGTTGTAAGGTATTCTGTGACTGCTGTTGTGGATTCCACTGCTGCTGCTGTGGCAGCTGCTGCCCGTAAGGCTGTGCATATGGCTGACCATATGGCTGCCCGTAAGGTGACTGTTGCCCATAAGGAGCTACAGGATGTCCATATGGGCTTCCAGTTGGCGCACCGCCAGCAGGGTGGCCATATTGATTACCTTGAGTCAGACCATAAGGGGGTTGCGCATAAGTATTTGGGGCATAACTTTGTTGCTGTTGGTGCTGTTGCTGTTGGTGCTGTTGCTGAGATACCTGACTAAATGGCACTCCATATGGAGATGGTAATGAACCCGATTGTGCTTGCGGTTGTTGATAAGCTTGATATGCATGAGATGAAGGATGTTGATACTGGGCAGTGTACTGATTATGATAACCATTTCCCTGTGCTCCAGGGTAGCTATATGGTTGTTGCTGCTGCTGTTGTTGTTGGGGAAGCGGTGGTAAGTTGTATGGTGCTGTTTGATTGACTTGAGGTGGAGGATGGGCATATCCATAAGGAGTAAATGAGCGAGAATCGGGTAAATTTGATGCTTGATTTGGATGAGGATTAGTGTGCTGCTTTTTCTTTGGTGGCCCATTCTTAGCTGGTCCTCGGCGATCCTTAGCACTATTATTGTTACCACTGGTACTATTATTAGCTTCCTCTTCATTAGATTTAGTCTTTTTAGACTTTTTAGCCTTCTTTTTAGCTAATTTAGCAGCAGCTTCTCTTTCATCATCAGAAAATTCTTGTTCTTCTTCAGGCAATTCTTCGTCATGACAATTACTAGCATCGGTACCTTTTATGTTCTTGATTGAATCAGTATATAAGAATTGAGACTCTGGGACCACATAATAAACTTTTTCTCCTTTTTTATCTTTCAATTTATTGAAATCGTCATCCGAATTGAATTTAACACGATAAATAGGTGATTGTAATTTACCAAAAGTTTCAAACAAAGGTCCCAATAAGGTACGATCCTCAAAGCAAAATACAGATCCATCCTTGAGTACTCTAAACTCACCTGAAATATTGGCTTTTATAATCACACTTTTTTCCACGAGTCCCGTGATTTCTCCAATATGCTCCAATGGTGCATTTTCAGGAATTTTATAATCTGCAGGTAAAGTAGGGGCCTTCTCATCGAGAGTTTCATTCTTGGATAAGATGGGCCCGCTTGTAGAAGGTTCTTCATCATCACCTAATTCCTCAATATCATCTGCTGCATCGTTTTTAACGTCTTCATCGTCTGATACAGATTCGTCATCAGAATCGGAATCAGAACTAGAGCTTGAGTCCGAATCTGAATCTGAATCCGATGATGAATCAGAGCCCGATGATCCAGAGCTATCTCCATTCTCATCAATATCAATTTCAATATCATCATCTGAGTATTGTTGAATTTCTTCTTTGTTTGGGGCTTGATTGATAAAAGCTTCAACGCTAGATTTAGAAAGTTGAGCTTCTGTTTTGGTATCGTCATTAGCTGATGAATTGTCTGATTGCTTATTCAGAGGTTCCGGGGACTTATTCTGTTGGTTTTGTTCTATACTTTCGGGTTGCAGGCTAGAATCATCAGCCTGATCTTCTTCCTGGGTTTCTTGTTCTTTTTCGGGACTAGTATTCACTTGATCTATTTGTTTGTCTTCTGGTTCTTGCTGGGATTTCTCATTACTTATATCCAATCCAGATGTTCCATTTTCTTGTGACAAACCTTTGTTGCTATTCTCTTCAATGGTGGGTTTACTATCGACGTTTTCTTGAGAACGACTTGAGTCATCACTTCCAGTGTTTTTCTCTACCGGCTTTTGGGAAGATTCATCCTCTGATCCTATGCCAGTTTCTTCTCCATTAGTCTTTATGGATGCATCTTGGCTTTCCAAATGCTCATGATTCGGCATTTGTTCATTGTTAGATTGAAACTCATGGTTCTCACTTAGAGGTTCTTCCTGAGGATTCTTATCCACTATCGTATCCATTTCGGTCTATGCTATACAATGTCTGATATAAAATGAAAGACGGTCTGATTGGAGATGATTATTACATTACTTGAAAATCTTGATAGAAGAGCATCGCTCTTTTAGTTTTGTGAGCCTTTCTCCAGACTGCCTGACAAAAAAAAAAAAAAAGAAACAACTTTATTGATCTACGCACGACACACATTCAAATCATATAATTATTTTTGCATCAATTTACAATCTACTAAAAGACATTAGAGTGATTCAATTGATAATCAAAAAGCAAAGGAAATAAGAATGGGAGAACGGGATTTTGCCATTGTCCTGTCATGATCTTATGAGACGTCCGATTCGCTTGTCTCGGAATCTTCTTTAACTACTAGTGTTATTACTTTGATGGATAGGTGTACCGATATCGAGATCATGAAATACTGATAAAAGGGATCATAGCGATAACTTTCATCAAGTTTGATATAAAATAAAACCAGCCACCCCCTCAATTAATTAGCAGGCATGGGGCCCCACCAGGGTACTGATTGATAACAGAGAAGGTCATTGAGCATGTATGACAGGGTATTGCTATTAATTTCATCTGACATATAGCCAGCCGACGAAGTTTATATCAGTGAAGTCTCCATATTACCAAGATGATTCCAACAATTTAAAGTGCAAATTAATGCAAGATGGATTTCGTGACCTTACAATATAATCTGTTGCACCGTTTAAAAAAAAAAAAATAAACGTTCGCACCGTTAAATTCAGGTTACGTTTCTTTTTCCCTTTACTTATTTCACTAATAACCAGCACCATTATGAACAAAGACACAGATAACAAACTTGAATCTGATAACCAGCCAACACACCAAACATTCTGAGTTCCGAGGGCAGGTGGTAGGAGACAGTGCCACAGATCAGGTTTGATTGTAACCTCGAATGTTTTATGTAGGGGCCCTATGATGTAAGTATATACGAGTTGTGTGTGGTACGAGTTTGGAGCCGAAAGCTAGCCGACGAGATAAAAATTTAATACATGACTATGCCATGATAGTGAAAAAACTTAGCTGCAGTAACAAAAAGTTGGCTATAGACGATGCACTAGTGATTTACAAGAAGGGTTTCCCACAAGGGCAATATTTTGGTGATGATTTCAAGCCGTCGTCGAGCTTGAGTCGAGCCAGCAAGAGAAACCTCGAGCTTGAATCAAGGTTTAAGTGTCATACGGAATCAATTGTGCGAGTCTGTACTGATCAGACCATTGTTTTATAATTCTTTGTTATCGTTTTTGTCTCATTTATGTCAAGCTTACAACTTCATCGTCTATTCTCCATGATCCTAGGTTATATTTACCGTCATTCACAGTGTTTCCTCATCCATATAGTCGCCAAACATATGCCAGCTTCATGCATGATGACAGGGAGAAAAGTGTACATTTGAACAATTCGTAGATATAGGGGCGGTGGAAGGGAATGAGAGTCATTCCATGGAACGAGCTCGCGAGGTAAGTTCGAGAATGCCTTGTGATTCGTGTTAACGACAATTTCTTTGGCATTTTATCCCAAGACAGCAAACAAGGGGTCAATTTGATGATGTTACAGCCATTGATCTGAAGGAGAAAAAAGATGAGGAACAAGGGAAAGAGACCAAGAAGCTTGCATGAGTGAAAAGGAGGTATGTCCTTATTGTCAACTTTCCAAAGTAGAATAATTGATAGGAGAATGCTGGAGTACTAAATGATTTTCAGAATGGCCGAAAGTTGGCGAATTGGTCAATCAATCTTTTTACTAATGGCTCATCGACATGGGTTACAGAAGGAGGAACCATACTACCAAATTGTACTTAGTGTTTACTTACTCATTTGGAATTTTTCCTTTCCCAATGAGTTTGAGGTGGGCTTACATAGGAACAATCCGGTAATTGAGCCTTGTTAGAATCTGAGTTCTCAACCGCAAGCAGCCACTATAATCAGAACAGGAAACCGCAAAAGACAGAAATAGAAAGTAAGAGAAGCCTGTTCTATTTATACCTATAAGTCTCTACATTACGCAAGACCAGTGTGAAGATCCCATCGTAAGCCCCATACCAAAAGAGACGTTGGCTATATACTTGAGAATTCTAGATTGCCGTAGAATAGTGTAGAATGAGTAACACTAATGATAATAGTTTTGATCTAGATCAATGAAGTTTCCTAACTTTTTACTCTACAATTTAACTACATTTTCAGATTGATTTTCTTGAATTTCTTAAAATTTTCTTGTACTTCCAATATAAAACAACAGTAATTCATTAAATTAAACGATTATGAAACCTCGTTCTTGTTTGATAGTAGAGGAACCGTGTAAAAAAAAAACCTCCCTCGGAACTTGATTATGTGCAATCAAGAAAAAATTGAAAAAAGAAAAAAAAAACAAAATAAAACAAGTAAAACAAGAAATATGCTCAAAAACAAGCACCAGATCGGAATTGGACTCAAAATACCTAGAACTAAGTCGCCTGACCGGAAATGAGACGGTCCTCCCTTGGAGAAATGCACGCAGTTAAACTGCGATGCGTCTGACACCGGCAGTGTGTACAGTACTGCAGCTCTCCCGAGCCACCGTGCAGGAATTCAATGAGAAAACAAACCAGAAAAATAACAATATTTTTTAATTTCACCCAGTTGAATAATTTTTTTTTCTTTTTTGTTAGTGCGGTATAACACCGTGAAAACCGGTTTACGCTGGGACTACCAGCAGAAAGCAAAAAAAAAAAAAAAAAAAATGGCAAAAAGAAAGGAGAAACAAAATAATAGTAGATACCGTAAAACAAAAAAAGAAACATCCAGTGATGCAATGCCATCAAAGTCAATACTTTGCACCTTCAATTCTTGTTGCTATGGTCCTGGAAAATCTTTTAAATCACCTTCAATTTCCTTCCAATCTTTTTTAAAATTATAATTACTTTTTTTTCTTCTTTTTCTCTCTTTTTCTTTCTTTTCTTTTGGAATCTTCATCATTCTTTAGTTAACTGTTTGACCAACTCCTACGTTCCTTACTATTCTAGCTTAATCACTTTTTATTCTCCGGTTTCTATACCTGTCGCTCCTTTAATTTTTTAAAAAGACGATTTAAGCTTCACTTTCCTTACGAGATAGGTATGTATTTTCTTGTTTTCCCCTTTAACATTTTCTCTTGATCAATGAGTATATCGAGTATCCAATCCTTATATGAGTATTCCAACCCTTATATGAATATGAATGTCAATGTTGTTCAGTACATTTCAGCGTCTCCCACTTTTAACAACCATCCTCGTGCTGGTTGTTTCAAATATGTTATCATTTTTAACAGCTAAATTTTTTTTCTTTGGAATGCATGCACACGCTTTCTACTCAGCGCGTAACACAAAATTACAAACAAATCAATATTCACTCACTATTTTTTTTTTTTGTTCCCGCGCAAGAAAAATAAATTATGGAAACTGGTGTGGTCACGACCCGCACCCAGTATTACACCACAACACCGGTATTATTATTCCAGGGTGATTGTTATTATTATTTGTGATTGTTATTATTTTTGTTATTATTACTCAAACGAATTTTAACAGCCAGCGTGATCATACCCCCCTTCGTGATTATTCTTGTTTTCCCCGTCTTGCTTGTTGCTTCCTTCAACACCTAGAGACGATGAAACGGAACACTTCGAAAGAACGCAGAATAGAAGTAAAGATAAAAAGAAAAATTTCAAATACACCAGAACAAAACCACATGGTCTAGAGGCACTCTCCGTGGGCTTAGTTGTGGCCCGATATAGTTATGGGTGGCATGAAAGTTTTGGGCCTAATCGGTGCGGGTGGGTGAATGGGTCCGACTTTTCAAGCCCTGTTGGCACACCAAACCGCCTTGTGTCGTCCTAAGCCGATCCCAAATTCCACGGCCACGACCAAGTTAAGCCACTGTCCGATTCTAGTTCTCGGTCTATTCGTTTTCTCTTGTTTTCTTTTTCTGTTTTTTGCTTTTACTTTTGTTTATTTTGAGTGTTTTGGCCGGGCTAACAAATCTTAAAGCCCCTCTCTTCTTGTTCTCCATTGGAGCCAACAAAGAATGAAGTAATCCCCATTGATTTTGAAAGGTTAAAAAGAAGAAAAGTGATCAACAGCCAGTGACCGGATATTGCGATACCGTCTCCTCGGAAATCGTGTCCACTTCGGTGTCTACTTGACAGCCAGCGGAGTCTCGACTCCCAATTTGGAAATGTCACCAGCTGCGTCCAGCACGGTTACGTTTAGTGCGACATCCGGGGGGTGTACTTCCCCTTCTCACCCCCTGTGGTTGCATTTCCGGGTATGGTGTTTGATTGTTTTTTTTTTTTTTTTTTTTTTCAGATTAGCGCTGGGTTAATTTTTGCGCGCTTCTGTTGCTTCTTAGTTTTTACATTGTGCATTTCCCTTTGTTTATAATAACACAAAGTCACGAAAACAAACATTATACAAAAAAGTCACTCTCGCTTTTCCAATCGTGATGACCGAAATTGATTTGATTTTGCCCTGTTTTACTTTACTTGAATAGAACAAGAAATTTAATCATTTTCTCTTGTCGCGGTAATGATGATTCATTTAACAATTTCACTTATTCCGAATTGGTGTCTTGGGTTTGGGAATATTATGATAGTTCAATTAGGCTTGTTGGCTTAGTGTTTGTTGTTACCTCCTTAGTCTCCTGTTTCAACCAAGCATCCTGGCAACATACCTTAATTGGGCTGGCTTTTTTTTGTGATTTGTTGTTCTTTCGTGTGTTTATGATGCCTGATTCTGTGTTTCACTTTCCCTGATTCCAACCTGGTTACCATTGAGGGTTGTTGTTCATATGAGGTTTCTAATTATATTTTGACCAATTGATTATTTATAATGATGGTGTTCCTCAATTGTTCAAACTTTACCCCATTCGTACCCTTGCATCCATATCTTCCTGTATCATAGTCCATTCATTGTCGATAGTCCTTTCACTCATTGTTCCACAGTCACTCGTTATACTCTATTCTTTTTTTATTTGTTTATTTTTTTTTGCTGCGAAATACTAACATTCTCCATATAATAGTCTTAACGAAAAGAATTCTAAAAGAAGAAAATGAAATTTACTCAAGCTACTATTGCTGCTTTTGCTGCTCTTGCCTCTGTCTCATTTGCTGCTCCTGCTGCCGCTGCTGATGATGCTGACTGTACCACCACTCAAGTCCATGCTCACCACAAGCATAAGCGTGAAGTGGTTTATGATTACGCTTACGTTACCGTTACTGTTGATGGTCAAGGTAATGCTTTAAGTTCCACTGTTCAAACCTCCGCCACCGTGGCTGCTAGTTTAGCGGTTGGTTCCTCTGCTTCCATTGTTGATACCGAATCTAGCGAAACCAGTGCCCCTGCCACTTCCTCCTCTACTGAAAGTGACGAAGAAACTTCTACTTCAACCACTTCCTCAGCCACCGGATCATCTGGTTCTTCTGGATCATCTGATTCTTACCCAACCGGTGACTTGTCCGATTATGAAGACCCTACCGAAGAATTCGAAGACGGTAAGTATTCTTGTGATTACTTCCCATCTGGTCAAGGTGTGGTTGCCTTGGATCACTTAGGTTTTGGTGGTTGGTCCGGTATTGAAAATTCCGATGGTTCTACCGGGGGTTCTTGTAAAGAAGGATCTTACTGTTCTTATGCTTGTCAATCCGGTATGTCCAAGACCCAATGGCCATCTTCTCAACCCTCCAGTGGTGTTTCTATTGGTGGTTTACTTTGTAAAAATGGTAAATTATACAAATCATCCAGTAACAATTACTTATGTGAATGGGGTGTTGATAAAGCTACTGTGGTTTCCGAAATTTCCAAGTCAGTCGCCATTTGTAGAACCGATTACCCTGGTACTGAAAACATGGTTATTCCTACTGTGGTTGATGGTGGTGCCACCAGTCCTATTACTGTGGTTGATGAAGCCTCTTACTATAAATGGAGAGGAGGTGGAACTTCTGCTCAATATTACGTCAACAATGCTGGTGTTAGTTGGACTGATGGTTGTGTTTGGGGTACTTCCGGTTCTGGTGTTGGTAATTGGGCCCCATTAAACTTTGGTGCTGGTTATTCCGATAGTATTGCTTATTTGTCCTTGATTCCAAACCCAAACAACCGTGATTCATTGAATTTCAACGTCAAGATTGTTGCCGATGGTGATAGTTCTGTTGTCAGTGGTAGTTGTGTTTACGAAAACGGTAAATACAATGGTGACGGTGATGATGGGTGTACTGTTGGTGTTACCCTGGGTAGTGCCAAATTCGTGTTATACGATTAATTCTAAGTTTTTTTAGTCTTTTTATTATCCTTTATTTTTGTTATTTATAAAAAACTTAAATGGGATAACTTAAATTTTATTCAGTTCTCCCTTTTTTATCTCTAACTTTATATCAATTTGATTATTTATTTTCAATTATTAACTTACTTTTGGGTTTTATTAACTTAAAATCCAACTTATATCTCTGCTTATCCAAAATTCTCTCTCTCTCTCCCCCCCTCTCTCTTTTTCTTTTTCTATTTTTTTTTTCTTTCGTTGCCTTTTTCTTCTGTTTCGAAAATAAACTGAATCATTTCTCTTCTGAAGGAAAATAAACATTGAATTTTTTTTTTTTTTTAAAAAAAAAAGAAAAAGAAAAAGAGAAAGAACAAGAGCAGAATAAGCACTTGTATTATTATCTTCACGTTATTGTTCATAATTGTTATTTAGGATGTTTGTTTGAATATATAATCACTAATTATGTGAGCAAAGTAGGCACAAACGAACATCTCTTGATCCGATACAGGAGTTCTCCACTCATCCAGATCCACCAAGGTGAGGTGAACGGAATTTTGGTCCATTATCCGCCAAATTGGCGAATAACAAGTTAGTATTGTCGAGAGTTAAGTCGCAAATGGTAATTGAGAGAGACCATTGACTACATATACATATATATATATATATGTAGTATATATGTAATACATATTACATATGTAGTATAACAATAGAGAACCACAGTGGTGGTGTTACATTAATAACCGCCATGATGGCAGACACATGCCAGCGGTACGGAGCTTTTGCTGCTTCAACAATAGATCGAACAATAAGCACTGGCGGTGCGATGAGGGAATGTCGGGTAAATTTTGACACGGAAGAAACTGGATTTAAACTATGCAAATGCCGTGGAGGTGCAACGGACTCATCAAACCGAGCAATCACGTAATGGCAAGCTGCAAAATCATACAAATCATACACTACGTAAAAAAGAAATTACTAGATCTACAAAATAATCTAGGTTTAAGGTCAAACATGGTGATTTTACTTGAAAAAGAAAAAACCAAAGAAAAATACCAGGAAAGAAAAAAGTAGGAAGAAAAGGCAGCCAGAAAATATTTATAAAATAAACCCAGGGGCGATCTACATTTTTCATAATTTCCAATATTGCCGCACGCTTATTTCACCTTTCATTCTTTCACCTTTCATTCTTTACTTAGAGTCATTCTTGCATTCTCTACACTCTCGATTATTTTGTGACAAGAGCATGTATATAGGCTCCTGCTCCTGTCCAATCAAATACGAGCATCGACCCTACACTCTTACCCGTGAACTTGGCACCTGTTGTAAGCCACTGCCAAAGACACGATCCTTGCAACTTAAATCGAAGGAGTCAACAGTTCCCCACAATCCATCATATCAATCGGTTGACTCAATCGATCGATAAGATGATAAGACTGGCAATCCCTAATAGCAAGTGGTACCTAGATCATTACCCATTTCTAGCAAGCCTATGATGTTAAGTGCAAGTGAAAGAGAAGCCAGCGGTGTATGGATGTTAGTGAAAAAGAAATTCACAAAGACAAAATGGAAAAAGCCCTAGTGGTAGCGGAGGCACTGCATACAAGTGCGGATGCGGCAAAATGAATTAATCGTAACGAAAAAGAAACAAAAGGCACTAACAGTTTTTTTGGAATGCTCCTGTAGACCCCCTCCACAAATTGCCTCTTTTTTTTTTTTTTTTTCTTTTATATATATGTTTTTTTTATTTTTCTCTTTTTCTTTCCTTATTTCACTTTTTTTTGTTAGTGAAGCTTCTGTAGAGTTTTTATGGTGAAGTTTTTTTTGGTGAGGTTTTTGTAAAGTGCCTTACGTTTTCGCGATGAGATGCACTTAACTAATTATTTATCCATATTTGTTAATGAGGTTAAATTGCCTTAGTTTTTTCGAAACTGGAATAACCACTCTCTAGTTCTTCCTTTCTATGGGTGTTACCATTATAACATTTGGACTGTGTTCTCGCAAACACCTGTTCTTAGAAGCTGGGCTGTTTTGCAATCAGTAATTGCGGAGTAATAGATTAGAGATATCACAACCTATCGTAATTAAGGCTGCTAAAATTTGATAAACATGAAATTGAAGTCAAATGGACCTCTAACCTTATCTAATGATAAAGAAATTACATGATCCCCTCTGGGTTTCTTTCTTTTTTCTTTCTTTTTCTTTTTCTTTTTTTTCTTTTTTTTTTTCTTTTTTTTTTTGTTTGTTTGAGTTGTTGTATGGCAATTTTACAAACTGTCATAACATAATTGTAGAAAGCCCTTTCATCGGGCCATTCCATTAATTACATTTCATTATCTCGATAATGTAATTTTTATATTAATTAATTGATTCATGTTCACGCCTGCCTACACTGATATTTATATCTTGTAAGTTCCTGTATTTCTACACTTTCTTCTTTTGCTGCCACCACTTCACTCCTACATTGATCGGTTGTTTTATCAGAACAATAAATCATACTTATTTTACCCAATTGGTATTAAGTTCATTGCATTGTTGCCAGTTCTATTGTATTAGAAAGAGTTTTTTTCTTTTTTTTTCTGGCCTCTCTTAACTTAGTGTTCTCACTTTATTTTTATTCCTCCATTTTTACTTTTTTAAGGCTGACTACTACTTCTACCGTTTTTTTGGCTTTTTTTTTTTTTTTTTAGCCTCT
>JAJMSM010000128.1:0-12940 GCA_030578475.1 Hyphopichia wangnamkhiaoensis
CAATTATCTAGTCATTAGACAATTATCTAGTCATTAGACAATTATCTAGTCATTAGACAATTATCTAGTCATTAGACAATTATCTAGTCATTAGGCAATTATCTAGTCATTAGACAATTATCTAGTCATTAGACAATTATCTAGTCATTAAGCAATTATCTAGTCATTAGACAATTATCTAGTCATTAGACGTTATTATATTCTCAGTTTGTATTCTTAGTTTGTAGTTATACTATTTTGTACGGCACCTGCACATAACCTGAGCCCTTGCTTTTTTTTCAATTTTTTTTTTAAATTTGTATGGTCGTGCGGAAAGTACAAATCCTCCACTGTCTGCTGTTTTTGTTTTCCAAATCTCAGTGTTTGTTTCTTTTTGGTGGCCACATACAAATTTCATTCTTTTTTTTCTCTTTCCTTTGGGCTCTCCTTTATGAATACGAATTAAATATATTAATCTAGCTAGACTATCCATCATTCAGCATAAGTGAAAGTAGCTTCCAAGAAACCAAAACATTAGCCCATTAGATCCATCTGTGCGGTAGACTCCATCCCGCCATTACTAAACCTATCCAACGTCGAGATCTAGAATAGAAACACTCCGTTTGCTGCGGATCCACAGATACCAGTGAATCGATTTAATTAGCAATTTTTGCCAAAATTTCAAAGTAGAATTGTTCTCAAGCACAATCTCCTTTGGTTTCGATTAGCTCGGGCTAACATATTTGCTATAATTTGTGTGGATTTAATTGTATGTGCTGATTAAATAATTGACAGACAAACATACCCTTTTGATTTTTTTTTTTTTTTAATGAAATAATTATAATAGAGAATAGTTACATGGTCAGACTCCTTCAAAGATATGAACATTAATCCTAACTTTCAACAACCTCAGATGCAAGGGCAACAGCCCAACTTGCAAGCACAGCAAATTTTATTGCAACAATTACAACAGGGACAATCTCTGCAATCCCAATCAACCAATCAATTCAATCAAGATGGAGCTGGTTCTGGTGCAGGGGGAGCAAGCTCGGGTCTTTACTCTGATGCTCCAGCTGGCTATTTCCAAAGACCTTTGCAACAGCAACCCCTGGCTCAACAGCAGCAACAACAACCCCTGACTCAACAACCACCCCAACTGCAAGCATATTTCCCCCAACAGTTTCTGCAACAACAACCACAACAACAACTGCTGCAATCTCAACTGCAACAACAACAACAACAACAACAACTGCTGCAACTGCAGCTGCTGCAGCAACCAGCAAATCAACAGTCAGTGGCAGCCCAGTTACAACAAAAGTTCCTGCAACAGCCACTGAATCAGGCAGCCGGTGGCCAACAACTGCAACAAGGTCAACAGCAGCCTCCTCTTCAACAATACCAAACCCACTCACTGCTTATGCCTCCTCATCTACAACAACAGCAACAACAACAACAACAACAACAACAACAACAACAACAACAACAACAACAACAACAACAACAACAACAACAACAACAACAACCAAAGTTTTTTGGCCATCAACTCCAGCAACAACAGCAACCAGAACAACCAAAGGTCAATTCAATCAATATAGAGAATCCCAATTCCCAGTATTGGCAGCACCAAGTCCAACTTTGCCAGTTATCGAGAAACTCGGCCAATATTTCTCATTTTTACGCCAGACAATATGCACAAAATTCAAGAAAGAATAAAGTGGGTGGTTATAATGATGTTAAAAGTGTCACACTTCTTGATACCACCAAACAAATTCTTGCCGTCCTTGATGAACAAGAAAAACAAAAACAGGCTTCTGGTACCACCACTCCTACCCCCAGTTCGGCCATTCTATATGGTAATAAGAAATCCTTAGCTCAAGATGTGGAAGATGAACATACTCAAGAAGAACAAAGAATGATCGCCAAAACAAATGGGAAACAATTATGGTGTCAATTGGATTTGACCGGCCAAGGATTGGTTAATTTATCTCCTAAATTATTCCAGTACGATTTCTTGGAATCATTATACTTAAGTAACAATAAATTGACCAGTATCCCTCCCGTGGTTAGTAAATTAACTGGTCTTAGAGTGTTGGATTTATCTCATAACCGTATCAATGAAGTGCCTCCTGAACTTGGGGTCTGTTATAACTTGAGATACTTGTATCTTTTCGATAATAATATTAAAACTTTACCCAGTGAATTTGGTAATTTGATTGAATTATTATTTTTGGGTATTGAAGGTAATCCTCTTGATCTTAAATTTGCCAATATTATTGCTGAAAAGGGTACCAAAGAATTAATCGCCTACTTAAGAGATTTGAAACCAGCTCAACATGTTCCACAACAAAGACCTTGGTTATTATTGGAAGATGATGGTGAAGTAATTGATCCAGTCGTTAATCCTAATGCTTATAACGAAGATCGTAATAATAATGATTCTAAGGATAGCTTCACCTTGCTTTCTTACAATATTTTATGTCATCATTATGCAACCACAAAATTATATAAATATACTCCATCGTGGGCTTTAAAATGGGAATATCGTAGTTCCGTTTTACAAGAAGAAATTTTGAATTATAATAGTGACATTGTTTGTATGCAAGAAGTTGAAACCAGAAGTTTCCATGAATTTTGGGTTCCGGTTATGGCTAAAGCTGGTTATAAAGGGGTTTTCTACTGTAAAACCAGATCTAAAACCATGAGTGAATCAGATTCTAAAAAAGTTGATGGTTGTGCCACTTTTTATAAGACTTCCAAATTTAATTTTATTCTGAAACAAAATTTTGAATATAATAGTGTTTGCATGGGTTCAGATAAATATAAGAAAACCAAGGATTTATTCAATAGATTCATGAATAAAGATAATATTGCTTTAATCACCTTTTTAGAACATATTGATTCTGGTGAAAAATTGGTGGTGACTAATACTCATTTACATTGGGACCCTACTTTTAACGATGTTAAAACTTTACAAGTTGGTATTTTATTGGAAGAATTACAAGGAATAATGAAAAAATTGTATCGTACTAGTACCATGGATGATGTTAGAAATTCTTCATTAATTATTTGTGGTGATTTCAACTCTATTAAAGATAGTGCCGTTTATCAATTATTTTCTACCGGTGCCGTTCTGAAACATGCTGATTTAGATGGTCGTGATTATGGTAGATTTACCGATGAAGGATTCCATCATAATTTCAAATTAAAATCAGCTTATGATTCCATTGGTGATTTACCATTTACTAACTTCACTCCTCATTTTACCGAAGTCATTGATTATATTTGGTATTCAACTTCTACTTTACAAATTAAAGGTTTATTAGGTAAAGTCGATGAAGACTATACCAGTCACTATATTGGTATTCCTAATGCACATTTCCCATCTGATCATGTGCCGGTGTTGACCAAATTCCAAGTTAAAAAAAGTGGTGCTTCGTCAACTAAGAAACCGGACTTTAAACCAGATTTCAAGACTGGCTCTTCAAGAAAAACTTAGTTGATTCTATTTTTCTACATTTTTCCTTAGTTTCTTTTGTTTTTTCATTTGTTGTTTGTTGTTTTTAAATCTCTCATTTGCGTTTTTGTTCTTGTGTTCATTAGTCTATTAATTTGTTTGAATTTGATTTTCGTTTTCTTTCTTTCTTCGTTTATCTGTTTTTTGTTCCTTACTAGTTGATTTCATTCACTCCTTCATTTTTTGTTCTCGTTCTTGCTTTCACTTTTCACCCTTTTGCTTTTGGCCGTTCGTTTGTTGCCTCTTTAATGACCAAAGTATAGTTACATTCTTTGTTGAATGCTTCCATACCTTCTAAATATATACAACTATATATTTCTAGTGAGTCGATGCTACTATGCTTGCTCTTCTCTCTTACTCTCTCTTTGTCTTTTTTTTCATTATTATTTCCTCCCCTTGCTTTTCTTTATTATTCAAGTCCTCCTCGGATCTTTATATATATAATATGGCCACTGTATAATAACTCAATCTATATTTATCTATCTGATTATCTCATCTAGAACCAATTGCTGTAATATGTGACCCACGAGCTGAAATCGGGGGAGGGCGTGTGAAACACAATGTCTTACTTTATCTCTATTTTTTTGCTTTTTATGACGTAGAGAGGGGCCCCGGAACATCAGGGGCGGTTTTCGCAAGCAACATAACAGCAATTGTCTGAAATATTTATAACAACCATATCGACAAAAGAAAAGAGAACAATTCTTGAAGAAAAAAATGAAAGAATTGTCGCTATATTAGACTTGAAATAGAGTTGGAAAAAAGAAGAGAAAAAAAGAAATGTCTTTACTTGAATGTACAATTGCCGATTATCAAGATGCTCATGAAGGAGTGGAAGCGGAAAAGATTTATCATGAAAAATTAGAAGAGTTGAAAGATACTCGATTCAATAATACCGATTTGGTATATCCTTGGACATTTAAAATTGTACCTGATTTTTTCAAACAGCTGCAATCTGAAACCGATGATCTAAAGTTTAATTATGCTACCGAAAATTTTGGACGTCTTAAACCTTGGTCACAAATTGTCCTGGAAATTAACAAACTTAATGAAAATGCCGATCCTACTGAATGTTACAAAGTAATTTTCTGTGCTAGACATGGTCAAGGATATCATAATACGATTGTTAGTAAGTATGGATATGAGGAATGGGATCGCAAGTGGCATTCATTAACACAAGATGGTGATATTGTATATGCCCCTGATCCTGAATTAACTCCCTTGGGTATTAATCAAGCCAAAGAAAATAATGAAGCCTGGAAACAACAAATTGCTATCGGAGCTCCTATACCTAGCAAATTTTATAGTTCGCCTTTACAAAGATCTTGTTATACTTTATTGTATACATGGAATGGGATTCGCCCAGAATCCAATCATCCAGTCGTTACTGAAACTATTCGAGAAACAATGGGGCTTAATCTATGTGATAAAAGGTCGGGACGTGAGGAGATTTGTAATCGGTTCGAAAAACATGGCTTCATTATTGACTCCCTGGTGACCGCAAGAGATGACTTGTTTCTGAGCGTATATCGAGAAAAGCTTCATGAACACGCAATTCGAATCAATTCTTTTTTACAGTCGCTATTTGATGAAGATTGGGATCGTCATAAGTCAAGAGTGGATCCAAAATTAGCTCGAGAAAACAGTTTTATTTCAACCACTACTCATGCCGGTTGTATTCGAATGTTTATGCTCGTTACAGGGCATCGCCGTTTTACCATCCCTACAGGAGGTATGATTCCCCTTGTAGTAAAAGCAACAAGAAGAATCTAATCATAATTGCTAAGTGTCACACGATGACCTGCTCCGAATAAGCAACAAGGAACCATCTATTATTAGATACAATTAGTTCTATATAGTTTTTTAAAGTATAGATAAATTAGACAGATGTCAGACCTTTATTGTATTCACCAGGAACCTCCACTTTGCTCTTGGCGCATGTTGTCCTTGCTTCCAATGACGGATATAACCCATTTCCTGACCAAACCCAGGCAGCTATTCAGCCCTGTTCCTCTCGTTTTTATAACAAGAAGAATGAAAGAAAAGCAAGCTTTATTCACAATTAAAGACTAAGCCCCTACCCCATGGAGCGATCTAGATTGTTAGCTGCAATTCTTGGCTAAATGATAACTCAGTATCCTTTGTTCCAAACAACAGGGTCTATTATCTCAGTCTCTTCCGTGCAATGGGGCGATGGTAGCAGACTCGAGTTCATAATAAAGAATACATTCTTATAAGCGGGTCGTGCACCCGGGTCTAAGCTCTTTTTTTAAGCTCAGCTTTCTTTGTTCTCCAAATTGGGAAACAATACGAGTGCCATAATGTTTTCCTTTTCTTTTTTTTTTCGTTTTTCTTGCTTCCCGTTTTTGGCATTTTGCTTTTTTTTACGAGTATGCAGAATGGGATGGATTAACTGATTGATAAATGGGATGTTTCACAACTATTTAAACGAATTGACTTCGTCAGCTTTGATTTTGGCAGAGGTACCCGACTTTTTACGTATTGCCACCTGTGTCCAATCTGATATTTTATAAAGAATCAACGGTTTTCCTGTGGGTGGTGATACAAGACGTTTAAAATAGGTCTTCGCAGCAACCGTTATAAAAAGATCATATCAAAAAAAAAAAATAAACTGAAGAAAAGAAGACGAAGAATAGGAAGACAAATTGAAGTATGTTGATTACAGAAGGAAAGTTGTGGTTTGTCTTGCTTGCCGTGCTTCTATTGATGAAGAATGTGCAAGCATTTGATATCAGTCTACCGTGGGATGACGACGATGATGATTCGTCGTCATCATCAACAGCTGATTCGTCATCGTCCACCTCGGAAGGTTTCCTTTCCAGTTTAGCCAGTAAGTTCTTACCTGGCGATGATGACGACGATAACGATTCTTCTGCTGATACTTATGCTCCCGATAACTCGTCATGTCCTTCGTATCAAGTGTTGAGAGAAGCCTCTGGGGTTAACAATCGTGAATCCAGTTATGTTCGGAATCGATTCGAAACCACCAATAAGAATTTGATTGATTTTCTTAGTAATACCGCCAATCTTTCCAATTTTGATGCAGAAAGCTTTGTGAGTGATTATTCAGACTCCCATAATATCACCATTGGTCTCGCTTTTAGTGGTGGTGGTTACCGGGCCATGTTGAATGGGGCCGGTCAACTACTTGGACTTGACAATAGATATGATGAAGCCAATGACAATGGATTGGGTGGTATCTTGCAGAGTGCGTCTTACATTACTGGCTTGTCAGGTGGGGCCTGGTTGGTGGGGAGTCTTGTATTGAATGATTGGATTTCAGTGGGTGATATTGTCGATGGCTATACCAATATTTGGAATTTAGAGGATTCCATTTTCAATCCTAGTGGACTCAACGTTTATAAAACAGCAAAATACTATAAGTCAGTATATGACTCCATCGAAGCTAAATCAGATGCCGGCTTCGATACCTCAATCACCGATATTTGGGGCCGGGCATTATCGTATCAATTTTTTGATGTTGATAATGGTGGACAAAATATCACTTGGTCCAGTGTTAGAAACGTTTCCAGTTTTAAAAATTATACCATGCCTTATCCCTTGCTTGTTGCAGATGGGAGAACCCCCGGAACTTATATCATCAATGAAAATTCAACCGTATTTGAAATATCTCCATACGAATTAGGGTCTTGGGACCCTTCACTTCGAAGTTTCGTTGATACCCAGTACTTGGGCTCGAAATTAAACAATGGGTCAAAAGAACAATGTGTCATCAATTTTGATAATGGAGGTTATATCTTGGGTACCTCGTCTTCCCTTTTCAATCAGGCTATTCTTAGATTGACCAGTACCAATTTGAATAAAGTCATTAAAGAAATCTTGAGAAGAATCTTGAGTATTGTTAGTTATGACGAAGAAGATGTGGCCACTTATAAACCAAACCCATTTTATAAAACCAGTTATGGTGATGTGGAAAGTATCTCAGCCAACGATACTCTTTATTTGGTCGATGGTGGAGAAGATTCTCAAAATGTGCCTTTCTACCCCTTGATTCAATCTGACCGTAAAGTTGACGTTATCTTTGCCTATGATAACTCGGCCGATACCGACCACAATTGGCCAAATGGGACTTCTATTGTGCACACATATCAAAGACAATTTTCCCCACAGGGGGCTGGTACCCCATTTCCTTATGTCCCACCTGAAAGTGTCTTCGTTAGAGACGAGTTGAATAAAAGACCAACTTTTTTTGGGTGTAACGCTAGTGCTTTATCTCAATTAATTGACTATCACGATGATAAAAATATCAATGAAACTGACATACCCTTAATCATTCATTTTCCCAACTCGGAAATGTCCTATCAATCCAATACTTCTACTTTCAAAATGTCCTACGATGAGGATGAAAAACTCTCTATCATTCAAAATGGGTTTGAAGTCACCTCAAGAAACAACTTCACCGATGATGATAATTGGGCCACTTGCGTAGGCTGTGCCATCATCAGAAGACAGCAAGAAAGAATGAGACTCCTGCAATCAAATGAGTGTCAAAGATGTTTCAGAAAATACTGCTGGACCGGCGGACTTCTGGAAGCTGCTGATAATTCTTATGGTTCTACCGGTACTGAAACAGAAACGACACTTGGTACCGCTCGTACCGGTGGAGCCACTCAATCCACAGGTTCCAGCTCTAGCGGAGGCTCAAGTTCCAGTTCTGGTTCCAGTTCCAGTTCTGGTAGAGGTAAGAAGAGTGATGGTGTTGCCGGGGCTTCGGTCCATTTGTACCTTGGAGTTGCTATTCCATTCATTTGGGGCTTTGTTTGGCTCCTTTGATCCTTAAAATCAAAAACTCGTTCGCTTTTCCATTTTTCTTTTCTTCATTTCGTATATTTTATTTCGTATTTCTTTGTTTATCTTTATATATTAATATTATATACCCCTTATTGTTAATCTAGTTATTTTGCTTCTTCTTTGTATATAGAGATTGGTTGTTTTGCAGCCTGGTGTATGGATGTGTTAAAAAGCGCCTGCATATACCAAGGCATCCCCATCGCGCTGCTAAAAAAAAAATAGTAAAATAAAAAAAAAAAAAAAAAATATAATGATGAGATATGGAAGAAAGACTGAAAAAAAAAAAAAAAAGAAAAACTAAAGATTTCCTTTGTCATATATATTGACATTAGATTATTCTTATTCCACAGACTATCCACTTGTCGATATTAAGGTAAAATGGTCAAGTCTTACGATCGTTACGAGCAGGAACACAGTTTTGGTGTGATTGCAGCTCAATCAAATATAGTCTGGCTTCCGCCAGCTCCAAATCAGTCCCTGAAATCGATTGGGAGAGCACTTTCATCTGGTTTAGAAGAAATCTTGGAATGGGATATTAAAACCGGGGAGATATTGACCCGATTAAGAGATGGACTAACTCCTGGTGCTTCCAATGCACCTACTTCACTGGCACCATCCCCAGTCACTTATTTAAGTCATCATGAACAAACTAATATCGTGGCAGCTGGTTATGCAGATGGGTCTATAAAAGTATGGGATTTGACTTCGGGATCGGTGATGTCTACTTATCAAGGTCATAAGACTTCAATCACCATTTTAAAATTCGATAATAGTGGTACTAGATTAGTATCTGGGTCATCTGATTCATCAATAATTTTATGGGATTTAGTTGGTGAAGAAGGTTTATTCAAATTAAAGGGACATAAAGGACCGATCACCGGATTATTATTCTTGGATGAAGATCCTGAGTCTAAAGAAGTGGATGAATTAGAAGATTATTTGTTGAGTGTTTCTAAAGATGGATTGATCAAATTATGGGAATTAAAGTCCAGACAATGTATTGAAACTCATTTAGCCCATTCCAATGAATGTTGGTCATTAGGGCTCAATAGCACACATGATTTAGCTGTTACCAGTGGTAGTAAAGACCAAGTTAAAGTATGGCAAGTTGAATTAGGTCAACCAGATGGGGAAAAACTTATTGAGAAAGGGGCATTTGAAAAACAAAGTAAAGCAAGATGTACCAATATTGAATTTCAAATGGTTAAAGATTCCAATGGATTGAATGAGATTTTTTCATTACAAAATAGTGATAGAACCATTGAAATGTTCCGAGTCAGAACTGCTAACGAGATTAAAAAAGGTCTTACTAAGAGAACCAAGAGATTGAAAGAAAAGGGGTATGAAGATGATGAAATTTTACAATCGATAAAAGAATCCGAAATAAGTATGATGATAACTCCATTTACCACCATCAGAACCACTTCCAAAATAAAATCAAGTACTTTTGTTAAATCCAAGTCGAATAAAAAATTGGACGTACTTATATCTTTAACCAATAATTCGATTGAATATCATAATATTCCTATCCCGGAACAAATCAAAAAAGCATCACCCACCGACTTATACTCTATCAAACAACATTCGATTGACATATTAGGACACCGGAATGATATAAGAGCTATGGACATATCTTCGGATAATAAACTTTTAGCCAGTGCATCCAATGGAGAATTAAAGATTTGGAATCTTAATACGAAGAACGTAATTCGATCATTTGTATTAGAAAGTGGATATGCATTAAGTTGTAAATTCTTACCGGGGGGTACATTAGTAGTGGTTGGTTTTAAGAATGGTGACTTGGAACTTTATGATTTGGCCACTTCTTCCATTGTGGACAGAATTGAAAAAGCTCATTCCGGTAGTAATGTTAATGATGAAAATGGATCGGCCATTTGGTCATTAGATTTAACTCCCGATGGCAAAACTCTTGTTACTGGTAGTAATGATAAATCGGTTAAATTTTGGAATTTCAAACCAGAGCAAGAGTTGATTCCAGGTACCAATTCATACGTTACCAAATTAAGATTAATTCACCATCAAACATTAGAATTGGGAGAAGAAATCTTATGTGTTAAGATTTCTCCCGATGCCAAATTTCTTGCCATTTCTTTATTGAATAATAATGTTCAAGTTGTATTTTTAGATACATTAAAATTATTTTTAACGTTATACGGGCATAAATTACCAGTTTTATCAATTGATATTTCTGATGACTCTAAATTAATCATCACTTCGTCGGCCGATAAAAACATCAAGATTTGGGGGTTAGATTTTGGTGATTGTCATAAATCGATTTTCGGTCATCAAGATTCGATCATGAATGTTAGGTTTATTCCTGAAAGTCATAATTTTTTCTCCTCTGGGAAAGATGGATTAATCAAATATTGGGATGGGGATAAATTTGAATGTATTCAAAAATTACCAGGTCATCAATCGGAAGTGTGGTGTTTGGCTGTGAGTAGTGATGGATTATTTATGGTCTCTACCTCACATGATCATTCGATTCGAATCTGGTCGGCCACCAACGATCAAGTTTTCTTGGAAGAAGAAAGAGAGAAAGAAATGGATGAATTATACGAAAACACGTTATTGGACTCTTTGGAACATGATGATGCTGAGCCACGCAGAGATGAAGATGACGAAGATGACGAAGCTGATCAAGTTGGGAAAGTGACCAAACAAACGATGGAAACTTTGAAAGCAGGGGAAAAACTCATGGAAGCCATGGATATTGGTATTGAAGACGTCGAGGCTACTGAGGAGTATCAACAGCATTTGAAGCATTATGAAACCAAGAAGACAAACGTGCCCCCTGTGAAGCCCACCCCTAATTCTATCCTTGTTGCCTTTGGGGTTACTGGTCAGGAATATGTGTTAAACACGGTAACTAAAATCAAGTCATCGCAGTTGGATGATGCATTATTGGTATTACCATTTTCCTACACACTCAAATTGTTGAAATTCATCGAGATCTGGACCAATAAGGAAAACATCACCGGTAATATCGTCAACATCTCCTTAATCTGCAAGATTCTATTTTTCGTGATTCGATCCAATGCTCGAGAATTGATTAATCAAAAGGACGCCAAATTGAAGAATCAATTAATCAAGGTGAAAGAGCAATTAAGACTGGAACTCACCCAAGCATCAAACCAATTGGGTTATAACACCCAAGGGTTGAAATTCAATCGCCAACAATGGAAACTCACTCATGAAACCCAATTCATCGATGCAGCCGAGCAAAGAGAACACGACGACAAGAAGGCCATTAAGAGAAGTTTCCCCACCATCTAAGCTATCCCTCTCAGCATCTATGTATATAGCTCTTTTCAAGAATACATGATATAGTACTATTTTTTTTTTTTTTTTGTAAGCTTATTATTTTTTCTTCTTTTTTTGCAATTAATTGCATGCATTTTGGCCGTTGAGGTACGGCTGGAAAAAAATATTCTAGGGACAATTCGTATCCCAAGCGTTCAACCACCCACAAACCCATCCTGGGGCGTTTGGGTAAATGATGAATTTGCACTAAAAGCTCGATCGAGATTGCAATTGACAACGGTAGTCGGTCGGAAACCAGCAAAGACCCAATTTAACTACTATGCACCATCTGGAAGGAGAAGGGGGCAGAAGTGGCTTCCTCGTCCACAGATAAGTGCACGCGCCCGCCAGATCTATGCCAACCATCTTACCAATACATCTCTACTCACCGTCGCTCAATCAACTTCGTATCCCTTAACCATATATCGATACAATTGTAAAACTACTGTACTAAGCATCCATAAGTTGCACCCGTACCCTTTCCTTCCTTTTTTTCCTGCCTCGGCGATTTTTCCCATTATTTTTTTTTTTTTTTTTTTCTCCTCTCGCGCCGAAAAAAGAAAAAAAAAGAAAAAGGAAAATTTTGAGAGAAAAAACTGCCAACTATCATAATAATATTATTATAGTATCATAATTTTAGTAAATAATAGACAAACCACAAATTTTATGATTTGTAAAAAAAAAACCACTCCTCCTCTTTTGTTCTTTCTTTTCAACTGGAAATCGATTTGCTTATTCAGCTAGGTTCCTACTGCAGCCCCACTCCAATCCGGTCCAGTCCCTGTCACAGACTGTTTTGAATACGTTTATTGTGGCCGCTGTGCGTGTTTGAAGGGCTAATAATCAATATTAATTATCGGCGGGTATCATAACTTTTTTTTTCTTTTTTTTTTTTTTCCTTTTTTACGTCTTTTTTTGGTTTTTTCTAACTTCATCTTTTCACGTTCCAGTGGACGGTTGCAATAAGTCATTGAATTCAAGTACCGACTCAGTTCAATTGTGGTCTTGAACAGCTGTGGTGTCCTTGCTATCGTTCGATAATCCTTTTTTTTTTCTTCCCTTTTTTTTCATTGTTCAGTCTCAGCCCGATACACGGGGACATTATAGGGAAAGAACTACATAGGAAGAATTGTCTACTCGAATATCCAAGACCTTGACCATATACGGCTAGCACGGAATAGTACTATCGTGTGGTTTCTTGTTATATTGAAAGCTTGTTCTATCGCGGGTCCTTTCATTATAATCGTCTTATCCCAAAATTATCGTGTGTTGCTAAGTAAACCAAACTAG
>JAJMSM010000128.1:13040-24212 GCA_030578475.1 Hyphopichia wangnamkhiaoensis
AAAAAAAAAAAAAAAAAAAAATAGAGAAAAGAGAGGCTTTCTTTCATTCCCTTACCAAACACAATCTTGCAATACTGTGGTTTGGGACACTCAAACTAGGTCCTTGTCAATTAACTTCAATCAATCATCAGTTTTGAAATCGGGATTCCAGAATGAATAACTTACAGCAACAACAACAACAGAACATGGGATCCACATGGCATTCCATGTACTCGTTCCAAGATCGTCAAAAAGTCATTCAAATAGTGGTGGGGACTCTTAAGGATATTCAGGGTAATAATTATGATGCTCAGAAGGCCCAGAATATGGCTCAAGAGTTTGAAAAATTCACCTTCATGAAAGCTCCTACTAGAGATGAATACTTAAGATCAATCAAACAAAAAATCACCCAACTTAGAAGTGGGTCCATGAGAAATATGGCTGCCGCTTCGGCTGCCGCCGCCGCCGGGGGTATGAATAATACCAACCCTGGTGCGGGCGTGGCCGCCAACAATTCGGGCGGGATGGTCAATAATATGTCTCACCAAAATAACATGAATCCTCAGAGCATGAATTTCTTGCAGCAACAAGCTCAAGCAAGACAACAGTCAGCAGCACAAATTCAGGCCCAAATGAGAAATAACAATATGCAACAACAACCTCAATCTCAGCAACCTCAGCAGCAACAGCCTCAACAACAACAGCAGCAACAACAACAACCTCAACAGCAGCAACCCCAGCAACAACAGTCCCAGGGTCCAATTCCCAATTCTTCAGGGTCGCCTCCTCAAAATTCTAGTCAAATTCAACAAATCATCGGGAATATGATTAAAAATGTCCCCATTCCTCAGGCCCTATTATCAAAGATTCCTAATCTACCACCCAATTGTAATACTTGGACCCAAATCTTTGACTGTTTCCAGAAAAAAATCATTCCTCATTCTGCCATGCCCGTAATTAGAGATATTCATAATGCTCATATGCAGTTGGCTTTGCGTCAACATCAACAACAAAGATTAAACCAATTCCAAAAAAATCAGCAAGGTCAAAATCAAAATAATCAACAAAATCAAAATAGCCAACAAAATCAAAATCTTCCTCAACCAGGCCAAAATCAATTGAATGTAAACAACCTCTCTGCTGGTTTACCCGCCAACTTCAATTTAAATAACTTAACCCCACAACAAAAACAACAATTGTTGCAAAGACAATTGCAGCAGCAACAACAACAACAACAGCAGCAGCAACAACAACAACAACAACCAAATAATGGTCCTCAAAATAACTTGCAGAAACAACAACAGCAACAACAGAAAAATCAACAACAAAAACCTAATATGCAACAAAATAAACCTAATCAAATACCGCATCAACAACAGCAGCAGCAACAACCACAACAGCAAGTCCCTCAACAACAACAAACACAGCAACCTATCCAACAGGGTCAGCAGAATCAACAAGCACCTCAGGGCCAACAGGGCCAACCGGGCCAGGCTAGACCTCCCAATCCTGTTATCACACCAGAAGATATTGTTAAATATAGTGCTGATGCTTTAACCTTGTTGACAACTTTACAGAATAATGGCTCCATTCCTAGAGAATTAGATCAAAATCAAAAACAAAGTTTTATTCGTAAATATATTCAACATCAAAAACTTTCCTTATGGAAACAACAACAAAGAAATAATGGTCAAGTTCCACCTAATGCTGCCATTGCTTCTAACAGTAATGATGCTGTGAATCAAGCCCAAATTCAAAGAAGGTTGCAAGCCCAAGCTCAGGCTCAGGCCCAGGCTCAGGCTCAGGCCCAAGCTCAGGCTCAAGTGCAAGCTCAGGCTCAAGCTCAACAACAACAGCAACAAGTTAACAAAAATCAAAATGTTCCTCCTCAAGTTCAAGGTCAAGTCCCTAACATTTCTCCTGTTGTTGGTTATCAACCACATCAATCACAACCACAACCACAACAGGGACCAAATAATGCTCCACCTCAACAACTGCCCCTTCTCAACAATTTGCAAATGCCTAATCAGCCTATGATGAAGCCTCAACCCCAGATTAATAACCATCTGTCACCTTTAATGCAACAACGCGGTTTGGCTCCTACCCCTACAATGGGTAATGCAAACGTTAATGCTAATTTTGCCAACAATAATGTCATCCCAGGTGGCACTCCCGCAAATACCGCAGGCCCAAATAACAATAATAATACCAATCCGATGGTGGCTAATAACAATCAACAGGCTGGTGGTGCTAATAATGCGCCTGCAAATTCAATGAGTGCTATCTTACCACCTTTAACCGATGAAATGAAAATGAAATTACGGAAATTGTTTGAAGAGGTATCAAGAAATAATGTTGCTTTGAGAGATGTTACCATGCTATTATCTCAACAAGAAAAGAAAGCAGTGGGTGAAACATTGGCCAAAATAAGTCAACAATATGCTAATGTGGATACAATTTTAAGCTATTTCTACGTAATTACCAGAAATTTAGAAGGTACTAAAAGATTGATTCAAATGAAGCATATGACTAGAAACATTGTTGATAATTTGAGAAGAGGTATATATTTGGCAGGTCCTGATTTACTTGAAAAATTGAGATCACAATATCAAAAATATTTTGATTATGTTAAGGAACAAGTTGCAATTAGAAGACAAATGCAACAACGTCAAGCTCAAAACCGTCAAAGTGGTGGTGCTGCTCCTGGTGTTCAACAATCTCCTAATTTCATGAATAATCAAATTACAGGATCAATCCCCATGCCTACTCAAATGTCTCCTCAAATAAGAAATGCTATGATTCCTGATCAAAATCAAAGAAATATGGGACCTCAAAATAATTGGAATAATATGGGTAAGACTCCAACTATGGGTTCTCAACCACCTCCAATGGGGGCTCAGGGTCAAATTCAACCTCAAACTCAACCTATGCAATTGACGCCTAATTTACAACAAGCCCTGAGACCACCAAGCGGTAATCTTAATAGTAGTCCTATGATGCCTAATAGTGCATCACCCATGATGAACAATGCCGTTGTCCCACCTCATCAGCAAGTTGCTCCTCCTCAGATGTCAGCTCAACAAATTCCTCCACAACAACAACCAATCCCTACACCTAAGCCCACTGTTAAGCAAACAGCTGCTCAAGCCAAGAAAGCTGGCAGTACTACTGGACCAGGTTCTGGTAGAAGAAAGGGATCTACCAAAGCTGCCCAAGCTGCTCAAGCCGCTGCTCAAGCTGCTGCTGCTAATATATCTACCCCTGCTGCTGCGGTTGCTACACCTGCTGCTTTGGCTAATACTATTAAAACTCCTAATAGTATTCCAACTCCTCAAGTTAATCAAAGTCAAAGTAATAAGAACACCCCGACTGGACAATCACCCAATTACCCATCTAAACCAGGTAGTGGTTCGGGTATATCTGTTAGCAAAGAAGCTGCTGTTGGTGATATTTTCAATCATAGCGGGGCTGATTCCAAACTGGCCAGAAGAAGGGAATTATCTAACAGTGATCCAGAAAAATTCTTCTATGCATCTTTGGCCAATTTATTGGAATTACCTGATCCAGAAGCTATTGCTTCCGCCAGTAAAGATGAACTCAATACTCCTAACAGTATTGCATCTATCCCTTCGACTGCATCAAATGCTGCCTCTAGTGTACTCAATCTCGGTACTGGGACCACCGCCAACTCTTCTCCACTAATCAATGGTAGACCAACGGCGAAATCACCTTTATCTCCTCATAATAATACTTCTAACGAATGGACTTGTGAAATCAGACCCGATGTCATTGTATCGGCATTTAAACAAATTGATAGTATTAGAGAATTGGCTTCCAATGATATTATTGATGTCTGTGCTTTCTTGGCAGAAGCTGACACCAAAGCACAGCAACAGCAGAAACAACAATCTGATGGTAATGCTACTACCAACATGGTTGTTGATGGCGTAGATGTAAATGGTGCTGATGCTAAAGGGGTTAAGCGTGAAAACGGGGAAATGGATGATAACGATGATATTGATGGGTTATTTGATGAGAAGAAGATACGACTCGATCAATTGGATGGTTATAATAAGTTCATGTTCGAGCCTGTTGGATTTGATGACTGGAAACAGTTTGTTACTACTAGTTTGCAATAATGGCTACATTTATTCTCACTTTAATTTTCTTATTCTTTCGAACATTTCCAGTCACTTTTTTTATTTTTGGAGCTTTTTACTTCTTTATTTGTTTAATTTTTAACCCTTTTCTTACTTTTTTTTAACTTTATTTTATTTGATTCTTCTCTTCATACTCGTTTTACTTTCTTGTTCTAGCTTATTCTTTTGTGGAGATACGATTTTTTATAGAGTTTTCCCTTGTATCATTTTTTCATAATTGTCTTTTATAAGTTCTTATAATTATATTCACTTATTCATCTTGCTATACTTTTTTCTTAATTGTCAAATTGTTTTAAATTTTGTTGAATTTTCTTGCAACAATAATTTTTGTAGCAACCCAGACGTTTAAAAGACGTTAAGATTAGTTACATTTTGTAGAATTTTGCAAGTTTTCGCTTTTTTTCAAATTAAATTGCTAGACGCGATAAAAATATAAAATGCCTCCAAAGATATAGCTTACTCTTCCACTGCCACAGCATACACCAATTAAGATGGCTCCCTATTTCACACCGGAAGAGAAGAAGATATCAGTGGCATTTGTATGTCTCGGTAACATGTATGTATAACTTGCACCAATGATTGTTTCGTCAGTTAGACGAGACAGAACAAAAAGCTTAATCTAACTAACGATTAGATGTCGTTCACCCATGGCAGAAGCTGTTTTCAAACACAAGGTCAAAGAACTCGGTTACAGCGACTACTTCAAGCTCATAGACTCCTACGGGACTAGTGGGTGGCATGCAGGTGATACTCCTGATTCTAGATCGGCACGTACATGCCGTAACCATGGAGTACCAGTCAACCACTATTCCCAACAAATAACCCCTAGCGATTTCGCCAAGTTTGACTATGTGATTGGCATGGACAAGTCCAACGTGGAAGACTTACGTTACATGAAGCCCGCTGCAAGTAAAACTCGTGTGGCCTTATTTGGCGAATGGAGAACTAACGACAAATTCGATAAAATTGTCCATGATCCTTACTACGGGGGTCGTGATGGCTTTGAGAGAAACTTCGAACAAATCAGCCATTTCAGTGAAGAGTTCTTGAAACAGGAAGTTGGCGAATTAAACTAATCGTATAGAGCTTACAATATAGACTATTACAAGTTTTGCAATTTTGACCGGTATAAATAGCAGGTGTACGGGTGCAAACACCATCCGCGTAAAGTTGAGCACTAACTATATGGTGCGACCCAGCGTAAATTGTAGCACTGTACTTAAATATGGAAGAAAAGAAGCATAATAACGAGAACGAAATGAAAGAAGAAAAAAAAAAAAAGGCATTAACGGTAAGAAGGAACAGTTTAAAGGATATTTCTACTAGAATCCACCACGATAATACTTCTTGTTCAAGATTCGACGAAGCCCCAAGACGGTGAATTTTTGATAGAAACTTTAAGCGGACGAAAGCGAGCTTATAACAGAATCAACTGATATTGAAACCGCAACTTAGTTGAGTTATCAAAAGGAAATCTCCACACAAGGTGCAAAAAAATAAAAAGGACAGAGAAGACAAGACAGGTCAAGTTCTCCATTGCATTTATAATAGATACAATTAACATGAGTGCCAGAAAGCTTCAACAGGAGTTTGATAAGACCAATAAGAAGATTGCCGAAGGCTTATCGGTTTTCGATGATATATATGATAAGTTGATGACGACAGAGATCACGAGTCAGAAAGAGAAGTTAGAGAGTGATTTGAAGAAAGAAATCAAGAAGTTGCAAAGATCAAGAGATCAATTGAAGCAATGGTTGGGAGATGGAAGCATTAAATTGGATAAGAATTTATTACAAGAAAATCGTACTCGAATTGAACATGCCATGGATCAATTCAAGGATTTAGAAAAACTGCTGAAGATCAAGCAATTTTCCAATGAAGGATTGGAATTACAAAGTCAAAAACTGAAGTATCATCGATTTATTAATGATTCCAAGAGACAGGAAGCTTATAATTATATCAGTGATATCATTGATCAAATAAATCAACAGAATGAAGGATTGGATCACGAAGTACAACAGTTGAGTGCCCAACTGAGGCGAGCCAAACTTTCTGCCTCGATCCAACAATCTATTGATGATTTGAAATATAAACAAGAACGGAATGGAATTCATTTAGATCAATTAGAAAAAATTTTACGCAATTTTGAAAATGGTAAATTAGATCCAGAAAGAATCGAGGATATTAAGGATGATCTAGAATATTACGTTGAAAACAACCAGGATGAAGATTATGTTGAATATGATGATTTTTATGATCAATTGGGTTTGGATGATGAAACGGGTGAGAATGATGATGAAGAAGAAGTGGTACAAGGGGTATTAACGGGTGAACTAGATGAAGCTGATGTTTCCGCTTCTGCTTCTGCTCCTGGTACAGCACCTTCATCAGCACCCGCCACTTCTCTGAATGCTAATAACATCGGTGCTACCACCACTTCCACCAGTCAACCATCAAAGAAGAAATCCACGGTGGTGCCTGCCCCCAACCCCCCTCCATTAACAAATGCTAATTCTTATCTGAATGTAATCAAGGCGGCTGCAAATAATAATAGTACCACCAATGCCAATAATGGTAGTACCAGTAATTTGCCCAGTGTTGCAGCAGCAGCCACTGCGGCAGCCACCGCTGCTCCTGCCGGACGTAACGGTATCAATAGTACACCAACCAAGGTACCACCACCGGGTCTTAATAACAAATCCACCACTGCATCACCACAAGTGGCTGCATCCAAATTAAATTCCCAGTCCCCTGCAGCAGGTTCAGGAACAATAGAAGCTGAAGACAAGCCACAATCACACTCTCAATCTCCAGTTACTGCCACCACCCTGATTGAGAACAACAAAACGTTTTGGGATACGATCCCTCGATTATCGACGATTCCTCAACTGCGTTTAAACAACCCTTTACCATTCCAGAATATTAGTCAAATGTTGGAAAGTTCCTTACTCAACTGTCCTGATTCGTTTGATGCGGAGAAACCAAGACAGTATAACCCCAACAACGTGCATCCTAGTTCGGTCGACTATCCTCAAGAACCAATGTATGAGTTGAACCTGAGTCATATCATGAAGAAATTCGATAATGATACTCTATTCTACTGTTTTTATTATAGTGAAGGTATTTACAACTTGGCCAAGTGGAACGCGGCCAAGGAGTTGAGTAAACGTGGATGGGTGTTTAACAATGAAACCAAACAGTGGTTTGCCAAAGACAACAAGAATGGAGGTAAATCGAGATCGTTATCGGTGGTGCAAAAAGATGAACGAGAAGACAATAACGATCGGGCCAATGGGAGTGCTGGTTCTACTACGTCTGCAAACGCTTCTGGCGATGAGGTCAAGGAAGAGAATTACAAGTACTTTGATTATGAACGCACCTGGTTGATCAGACGCAAGGAAAACTTTGTATTTGCAGCTGATACAAGACAAACATTCTAGTAAATATACGTATATATAAATATCTATTAATCTTCATGGCAATTACGATCCCATCACTGACACCTGTAAACACACCTGCGCTTTGTGGTGACATGGGCTTTATACGAGCACAGACGAGCAGGGCTCCACCCAACCAGGTGTTGTTTCCGACTAGGCGAATGGCCACAAACAGACGATTGCAAAAACAATGAAATCCAACCAGAAAAAAACGGCTGCGTTTCAGATTCTACACGATGAAACATTGAGTGTTTCACCACAAAATGAGTCTTTAAACTCGATAACGTGCGTTTTGTGAAGTACCAACAACTCCAACAACAGCATCAGGACCGTAGCTGTGGTCTCAGAGACAACTCATACCAGGTTGGGCTGGACCTGGGTCAACATCACAGTAAGTACCGCAGCCTGGCCTATTTGTAGTATTGTAAAGGTGGAACGCTTGCAAACGCGTTCCACCTGCAAACTAGTTGAACCACATCCCCAGACCTCATTGTTAAGAGAGAATGGATCATCCTACAAGCTGTGTCTTCAGTTTGAAGGAAGAGTTGTCTTCTTGTCAAATTGGTTATTTTTACATTTTTTTTTTTTTTTTTTTTTTTTTTTTTTTTTTTTTTTTTTTTTTTTTTTTTTTTTTTTTTATATTTGTTACTTTTTTTTACCCGTCAGTTACTCCTTTTAAAACAGCTTTGGATTCCTGTCCTTCTGATTTCTTACAGTGGAAGATCTCGTCTTCATAGCATATTGTATCCCTTGATCCTCTTCTCCCGTCATCACCTCACGTCGGGCTATCGAGCTATTCCATCCCTTGTTGTTAGTTCATCCGCACTACGCTATTGTTCTGGACCTCATTACTTTACCTGTTTCTATCCTATTATTGTTATCCATTTTTTGATTCTCTTGTTTTGCTCCTCCTTTTGATTTGGAACATCACTGCTTGGGGAAGATCTTGAGTGCCTCTGACGCTAATAGTAATCAACTACAACGCTCAGATCATTAACGATATCTTGTTTCCAAAGTCGGGTCACATGCTCACAGCCTAGTCACACGCTTTGATCCTTGGCTCGTTTTTGTTCTTTATTTTTGGTTCATTCATTAAACTGGTTACTTCATTATACTAGTCACTTCATTTCGCTTGGTATCCTGTATTATTTGACGCTTACGTTTTTCATTTCATTTCATTTCTTTGCTTGTGCCTTTGCTTTTTTTTTTATTTAATTAATTTCATCCTCCACCACTACAGCTCCTACTATAATGTCGTTAACGTACCGTGATTACTACGAGGCTACACGGGTGTTCGAACGAAGTCAGGCGACCGACTCCAACGGGTGTGTGGTCTGTGATGATGTGGACACTTCGTGTACTGACTGTGCTGATGACGAAGAATGTAATCTCCAAGCACAAACTTGTGATCAATGTCCTAAGCCTTACTGTTCAAAAAAAGAATCATCCCTGTCTTCCAAGAGTGATCCCACCGGAGGTATCGTGGGAGGAGTCATCGGAGGACTTGCTGTGATTGCTTTAATTGCCGGATTCTTATATTATCGGTATGTCTATCGTAAAAAACACCCCGTTTCTCTTGATGAGGAAGATATGGCCATGAGTGAATATGATTATGACTACGACTACGATTATGATCATGATGATACTTCAAGCGGTAAACAGGCCAACAATCACTACGAACAAAAATTTGTCATTGATGATGGTACCACCAGTAATGGTGAAAACGTTGGTAACGGACCCGGGTCTCCTGAAAGTACAATGAACACTCATGATAATCATCAAAGTACCAATTCAAATGTGACTGGTGGTAATACCAATACGGGCACTACCACCGCAGGAACTGGTGCTGCCGTCGCTGGTTCGGTGGCATCCACCAATGAAAAACTGGCCTCATATCAAGAAAGACCGCGTCGTGCTCCCGCATCCCGTTCTGCTCAGGCCGCATCCCGTCGTAATACTCGTGCTAACCGTCGTTTATCGAGTTATGAATCATTCACCCGTCCTAAAGTCAGATACGATACTCGTGATCGTCGTGTTAATAACTCGGTTGGTTCAAGACAACGTGGAGGACGTGGAGGTAATGGTCGTACTCGTGGAGTGCCTCGTAATGGACCAACACAAAATTATCAATATGATCCTAATAACGCTAACAACATGGGGGGTCCCTATTTGGACTCTAATTCCAATAATCGTAACTCGGTGGCCACCTCGATCTCCACCACCAATGCATCAAATATTTTACCCATTGCTTACATACCGGGGGTCACCGTGCGTCCTACGCGTAATAACACTCGTTCGGTATATTCTTATGAAACCGAGTCGATTTTCTCCGATTTGAACACCATTGAAAATGCATCCATTATTGGAGATGTCATGAGAGCCAATAACCACAATCCTGGAGATGCCACCACAAACGTCACTGAACGAGAAGATGGTGGGGCCACCATGACCGCCATTAAGGCCCAACCAAGATTGGTGAATGTTGATCGTATTGAAGAAGAAGACGAAGACGAAGAAGACGAAGATTTGACTGATGATGAACGTGATGAAGCCAATGATGATGATAGCTACCAAAAAGCCGACGTGGAATCTCGTAATACCAATAATGATACGTTGATAAATACCAGCCAGGACGGTTCACGAGCCGATCTTCGATTGAACCTACATAACGCTGATGGCACCAAAGTGTTGGCTGAAGAAGACGAAAGTGACGATAGTGATGTTGATTCTGATATTGGCGAAATCACCCGTGCCACCAGTGTTAGAAGACCCAATAACAACGCGTCCAACAACAATGGCTCCAACAATCTACAAGACCAAGAACTAATAATCGACAGTTCCGATATCAGTCACGCGTTAACCAGACCGCTGGTCCCACGAGACCACGATGACAGTGAAGGCAGCTTACAAGGATCCAGTCATGGCTCCTTCATCTTGGACGTTGAGATTGACAAAGACGTTTCTCGAAGCCAGAGTCGTAAAACCGTCAAAGAAAGACCCTCAAGTGACACAAGCGGAGAAAAGAGTCCATTTGATGATCCTGAATAACTGGTTTATATTCAATAAAGTACTTGTCATCAACCCTCCTACTGTAGCACCGTGTAGTTCACTACGTAACTGATTTTGCAATCGCATTTTGATCGAGCACTTGCGGACTTTGCAACTCCGAAAACGGCGTGCAAGAAAATTTTTTCCCCTTCCAGTGTGCTCTACATTTCACGGCCCAATTATTGGAATCCTGGTATGATCGGGACAATTATTGGGCAAAGCCCAAATGGGGGGTTATCCTTTGTTCAACCTCGCCCTCCGGTAGCCCCATCGTCACCTTATGACTCTCATCAACTGTATCGTATCAATTGTAATTGCATACTCCTGGCTCTTGGTCGATTGCATACTCATTACCATAATGACAAATCACCCAGAGTATCTAGATCATCGTCCTCTGCTGTGCGCTTATTAAATTGACCGTAATTGGCTGTGGGCCGGAACTGGCGGCTGGTTTCCGTCGGAATTGGCCCATGAGTAAAAACAGTAATCCGAGGGTGCATTTTTCACACACAAAAAAAAAAAAAAATGAAAAAAGCTGTTAAAATCAA
>JAJMSM010000129.1:0-23707 GCA_030578475.1 Hyphopichia wangnamkhiaoensis
AAAAAAAAAAAAGATAGTAAAAAAAAAAAAAGTGTATGCACTCCGGACAAAAAAGAACAAAAAAGAACAAGTGAGAAGAAAAAAAGAAAGAAATGACTAAGAAAACAAAAAAAACAAATTGGAATGGGTGCTTCTCATACACGGCTCGGTTTTTGTGTTATTAAATTGTTGTGCCAATTTCCCCAGGTTTTTTTTTTTGTTTTTTTGCCCTCTTTTCTTTTTTTTTTTTTTTTGAGTATTTTTTTTTTTGTTTTGTATACAAATCACGCCCCAGGGGATTCCGGGAAAACACCCGATAAGTATTCTACAATCAGAGAAAAACAGTGTGAAGGGAAAATAATAATAATACTTGAATCTTTCGTGCTTTATACCGCTGCGTACGTTACCACATCGAGTAACGTGTCCGACATCTGGCTCATCACGGATATTTTAACAGCTGACTGAACAAAACCAAAAAAATACCCTAGGCATCATAATTAGACAGCAAAGAGCGGGATGGGTGGGGAGAACAAGGCAACCAGGTACTAGTTCTTGCCCATCTTTTTTGTTCTTTGCTTTCGCTGATCAGAGCTTGTCCCCTCCCCCTAACTCTCCGAATATTCAGTATTGAGGTTTTATGAGTTAGTATTGAGGTTTTATGAGTTAGTATTGAGTCTTTTCGTTGATTTGTGGCGGTTCACTTTTTTTTTGCCGATTGGGGGTGGTGCTGGTGCTGTCGCCTTAACGATTAACCGGGCAATACTATCTGACATTTTCTTCCTCTTTTCTTTTTGTTGGATTCGTAACAGTAAACCAATAAGTGGCCCTGGAATAACTGGAATAACTGGATGCTAACATGTAGGTCAGAACTGGCATAACATGTATGTAGGGCTATTGAGTCGTTTCTTTTCTCTCTTCTCTGCTCTTTTCTTTTTCTCTTTGGATTGGGTTTTGTGTTATATTTTTTTTTTTTGCAAGCTAAATATTGCAAACTTCTTTATCTGATTCGAGGCAAGTCATCACTAAGTAGCTCCGAAAGTGGCTCCCCCTCCCCCAGAAAATACGTCCCAACCTATTATACTCCATATATGCTCTTTCTATATATTAAAGAGTATGCAATTCCCCCAAAACAACTTTTTCATCCTGCTTCTCTTGTTCTACACTTAATTTTTTTTCTCAACCATGCCAAAACATTTCTTACCTAAAGACGAGACTTCTCTCGTTAATCACTGTTTAAAAGGAGTCATCTGTGAAAATGAAGATTTATCCCTCTTAGAAAATGAAAAAGTCATATTCAATAATAAATTCAGCTCCAATAAAGTATCCCTTATTAGTGGTGGGGGCTCTGGTCATGAACCAGGTTGGGTTGGTTTTGTTGGTTCTGGGATGTTGACCGCTGCTGCCCAAGGGGACGTTTTCGCCAGTCCCAACGATAAAAACATTCAGGCTGCTGAAAAAGCTACTCATTCTGAAGCCGGGGTCATTTTCATCATTACGAATTATACCGGTGACAATCTTTATTTTGGAATGGCTGCTCAGGATTTAATTGCTCGTTATGGAGAATCAAAAGTCAGATTACTTCGTGTCACTGATGATGTGGCGGTTGGTAAAAGTACCGGTGGCTTGGTTGGTCGTAGAACTTTGGCTGGTCATGCTTTAGTCATGAAAGTTTTGGGTGCTGCTAGTGAACGTGGCTATAATATTGAAGATGTTTTCAATTTAGGTGCTGATATCAATAAAAATATTGCTTCCATTAATGCTGGTTTGGATCATGTTCACATTCCTGGTCATGGAGCTGATGAAGATTTTGGTCAATTGAAACCAAATCAAATTGAAATTGGTCTTGGTATTCATAACGAACCCGGTGTTTTGAAAATCGATCATGTCCCCACTAATGAAACTTTGGTCAAACAATTACTTAACTACATTTTCAATACTGAAGATCCTGAACGTGGTTGGTTTGAATATGATCAAGGTGATGAAGTGGTTTTATTATTCAATAATCTTGGTGGTTTACCAGCCATTGAAGAAAAAGCATTATTATATCAAACCGTTAAACAATTGGGTGAGATTTATAACGTAATTCCAAGTCGTGTTTATTCTGGTCCTTTCATTACTTCTCTTAATGCTCCCATCTTTACTATCACCTTATTTAATGTCACTAAATCGGCTACTTCAAAGTTCTCCACTAAATCAATCTTTGAATTACTCGATGATGACACTAGTGCCACTAATTGGTCCAAAAATCATTTTAGCATTCCTCAGGATAAAATTACCTATCAAGATAGAATCATTAGTAATTTTCAAGGTTATGAAGAACCTAAAGAAACTCATTTCACTAATGATATCTTTATTAATCCTACTCTTTTAATTAACGTGATTAAAACCGCCGCTGATAATGTGATAAAGAAAGAACCCGAAATCACCGATTGGGATACCAAGATGGGTGATGGTGATTGTGGTAAAACTTTAGAAACTGGTTGTTTGGCCATTTTACGTGAATTACAAAAAAATGATTTAACCAATGGTTCAGTCATTACCGCATTACATATTGTTTTGAAAGTTATTAAAGAAGATATGGGTGGTACTTTAGGTGCCATTTTATTTATTTTCATGAAATCTTTCATTAATAAACTTGAAGTTTTACTTGCTGATAATACCCGTCATCCTGATAATACCGATATTTTCGGTGATGCATTACTTCATGGTATTAAAACTTTAAGTGAATTTACCAAGGCTAGAGTGGGTCATAGAACCGTGATGGATGTTTTGATCCCATTCTGTGATTCATTCGCTCAACTGAAAAATATTATCACCGCCGTCAATGTGGCTAGAGATTCAGCTGAAGGAACTCGTAAATTGAAACCTAAGTTGGGTCGTGCTACTTATGTTGGTGGTCTTGATAATCAAACTGATTTCCCTCCTGATCCAGGTGCTTATGGGGTTTATGAAATCATCGAAGCCTTGAGATTATTAAAAGCCTAGATTTGGCTTTACTAGTGTATATTATTTAGTATAATTAATTTTTAATGTTTTATTCATCTAATTTACTGTATATTTAAATCTATCTAGTACTTAGCCTTAGTCAGATAACCCGATTGTTGTAATTCTTTAGTTAACTTTGCCACCACCTGTTTAGTATTGAGAGTACCATCAACTAAGCCATAATTTTGACCTGCCAAACAAAAGCCATATTGAGGATCATGCAAATGAGCAGCAAGTGATTTATAACGATGATAAGCAAATTCATAACTAAGTAATGAACGATCGTTCATTTGATCATATGTTTCCTCCAATTTTGCCACAAATGGAGTACGAAGAGTACGAGCAGGTCTTCCTGATACTAATTTAGTCATAATAGTAGGTACTCCACTACTTTGACTAATATTTTCTTTTAATAAGGGAGCTGCTGATGATTCAGGGGTGGGTAGGAAAACACTACCTAATTGTACTGCGGCCGCTCCCATTGCTAAATATTTATTAATGGTTGAACCATCAACAATACCACCAGAAGGAATTATGTAAATTTTTTCATTATTCAATTTTTTCGATACTTGAACAAATAGGGCGTAAGTTGATAAATTTTCATCTAAAGTTTGAGAAGTAAGAAAATTACCTCTATGACCACCAGCTTCATAACCTTGACAAATGATTCCATCTACCCCCAATTCAGCAAGTTTTTGAGCTTCTTGAACCGAAGTGGCACATACAAATACAGCAATATCATTTTTTTGCAATAATTTGATGGCCGAAGCTGAAGGATGACCAAAATGGAAACTCACCACTTGTGGCTTAATGGTAATAAGGGTTGATATGAATTGTTCAAACTCTTGTTGATGATTATCTTCCGCTTCCTTTAGAGAAATATTGACTCTTGAAGATTCTAATGAGGATAAAACTTGTTCAACATTGATGGAATCAGGAGTGGCTTGATTATATAAATGATTCCAATTCGATAATTGATTGGAAGTAGGTGGAGTAGTCTGATAATTATCATAACAGAAGAAATTAAAATTAACCAGATGGGATCCATTAGTTAATGATTTGAACTCTTGCCAAGATTCATTCAATTTATTGGATGATTTTCTAAAATCAACGGCTCCAAAAGGTATTGAGCCAATTGAGCCTTCATTAGTAACTATAGAAGCAAGTTTAACGGTTGAAACTCCGGCCATAGGGGCTTGAATTATGGGAGCTTTAAGCCCGAATTTTTCAATAAAGCGTCTACTTGGATTATAGTTTGTCATTTTTGATTGATTTGGTTGTATTAATGATTTCTGGGCTCCAGATTTTAATTTGCTTTGCCTTGTACTTTGTCCAAAGGGTCTTTTTATATGATGGAAAAAAAAACCATACCCCGGATTCGAGGTGAAACCCCGAAGCCAGATCTCCATCTGACCGAATATCATCCTTCAATTAAAGCAGTACCAACAACAAATACGTCATTTACAACAGTAGCAATCAAGCACTTCCAATCTGACTTCAAATAGACAATTCACAAATGAATCATCCTTGTTTGTGGAATTGTTTACTCATATCCTTTATGATTACGGAATGTAACCACCTTTTCCTGATCAGTCCACGCCCGCACACCTCTCTGCTTATGTCATCAAATTTTGACCATTCATTCTTATGTAATATCTGACATCAGCTTATCATCACAATACAGGCTACAAAAAAATACAGAACAAAATATAGTAGATGGTAGTATTTTAGGAAAACGACTTGCAATATAAGGAAATGATAAGCCAAGGCTTTGATTCCAGATTGACGTTGTCGCTTACTAGTAAACAGATTCAAGAACAACCCCGTTGATTGTTAACATGATTGTTAATACTGGCACCAATGTTCTTCAGTCTCTGCGAGTTACTCGGATAACTGCAGCGTGTTTTCACTGTTTGTTTTCTTTATTTTGAAATTTTTTATATTGAAATTATTTTGATTTTTTTTATTTTGAAATTTTTTAAGCGTAAGTATCGGCCATGAACTCGGTCAAGTTACGATAAAGGATACTATCCACACTATTGGGGAATAGGCTAGGATCACATATACGAGTCGGGTTAACACTTCAGCAGGGTACCTACATTGGGATGGGCGACGTTTAATTCGGGATATGAGCGGGCAACGTCAGGCATCGCCAGACAGCACCAGAACAATAACGGGGGTCCCCGATGAAGCAAAGCACGACTAAAACAGAAACGGTTCTGATCCTTTACCCCTAACACGTCCAAAAAAAACACGGAGGAAAGATCAACGGTTTTGTTGTATACAAAATGTTTGATTTGAAAAAGTTTCATTATTCACTAATTCATATTAGTTTTCAATACGCGTTTGTCTTCTATAGATTGTATTGGTTTTCGTACATCGACTTAACAAAAAGAAAGAAGGAAGCGGTAGAAGCCAAACTGCATGCAATAATTTTGATAGAACAAAAAAAAAATATTATTAGTGGAAAAACGTGATTTACGGGTTTTGTGTATTTTCGTGATGGACACGTCCCGGTGATCGCTAACAAAAGAAAAATAATAATAATCAAAACAAAACAGAACGAAAAAAAGAACAATAGAAAGAAGAAACAAAATTGATGCAAAAAATACAAAAAAAAATTTTATAGAGAGATAAAAAAAATATATGAAAAAAAACAAAAAACATTGGTTACAAGAACCCCATCACGATGGAATGAATATGACGGATACTCATCAACCAGCCCGCCTCGGTGCCCATCTCTATTGCGTGGACCTATTTGTTTGAAAGATGTCTTTATCCATAATCTATTATGAACATGCTTGTAGACAAATAAGTAGAAGACCATATCCAGTTATGGCTGCTCCTTGGATCCATCTCTCATAACACTTTAGTCTTTTTAGACACACTATTCGTTCTTTGTTTTTCTTTTCTTTTTTGTTTTCTTTTTTTTGTTTGTTTTATATATTTTATTTTATTTATTTATTTTATCTACTGGTGTTATTGTTTTCTGATATTTTTTCTCTTTTTTTCAGCCATCTTCGAAGAGCTCTAAATCGGCTACGATTCCCGTTGCATGCAGTTGACATGCTAGCGTGCTCGGGAATGGTTGATATGATTGAATGATATCAGTTCATTTGACATTGAAAGGCGGATATTTCCCGTCATTTATAACTACTTCAATTGCCCCATTTATAACTACCTCAATTGCCCCACAAGTACTTCAATTGCCCCTACTTCAGCTTTTTAACTTCTTTGGTGCTCACCATTCATACTATCAATGAAACTTTCGCAGCTGATGAGACCTTGGGTCTTAGGTGGTGTCATGGCTTTCATGACACCTTCAATCTGGGCTGATGATATTACCATAACCGAAACTAATTATGTTTTACCCTCTTGTTTTCAAAAAAAAGTTGAATCAGCCATTGGTTCCTCGGTAGATCCAAACACACAAGCAACTGGTGAAGGTATCAAAGTTGTGTTTGTGTATAAACAAGCTGAAACTGAAGTGGAAGACGTAAGTACTAGTGAACAAACTTATACTGAAATTGTCTATTCTACCGTGACTTTACCAAATAATGAGGTGAGTACGGAAACTTATACCAAGTTTATCACCACCACTATTACTTCTCTGTACTCTGTTGAAACTCTCATTGCTTCTTCTGAATCTACTGAGACTGGCTCTACTGATGATTCTAGTGATGCTGATTCTACTGATGCTGATTCTACTGATGCTTCTGATTCTACTGATGCTGATTCTACTGATGCTTCTGATTCTGGATCTGAATCTACTGATGCTTCTGATTCTGAATCTGAATCTACTGATGCTTATGATTCTGGATCTGAGTCTACTGATGCTTATGACTCTGAATCTGAATCTACCGAGACTGATTTTGTGGACACTGCTATAGAAACTGATGCTACTGAAACCTTCGACCTGTACGATGCTTATTCGTACTTGGGTGTTTCTGCTTCTACTTATATCAATTCCCAGGATGAGTATGATGCCATCTCCACCACCACTAGTTATCCAACGATTAGTGAGGTGGAAGAAAAACTTGCTTATACAACTTCTGAAGTTAAAGTAGTGGAGAATTTTGCCGAAGCCCCAGCTAATGCTTTATTAGTGAATGAATACGTGGTACCTACAACCACCTATATTTTATATACTGCCAATTTCTCCACCCAATATGTTTATCCAAGTCCTACCACTGCTTCCAATGATTTTGATAGTACCGAAAATCGTCTAGTGGAAGATGTGGTGGAAGAAAGTTCCCAATTAACCAATTCTATAAATACCGCCACCATCACTTATGGTGTTCAACTTAGTCAAGGAGAAGATGGGGAAATTACTCGTATCGAAGAAAATGTGATTTCTGATTCATCCACGGCAGACGGGTTGAATTCTTTCACTACCAGATACGTTAATTCGTCCACCAGTGTTTCCGCCTTAAGCTCTACTTCTATACCTTCTTCAGATTCAATTGACGATGATGACGATGTTGCTAGTGGTACCTCAAGTCAGCTTACCAGTGAATCCGAGAGCCGGTTAGTCAAGAGGGCCAGTTCCAATGCCAATGGATTTACAGGTGATCTTTTCAAAGCCATTTCCACTAATGATTTGAGTAGTAATTTTAAACGTCAAGCGTTACCACTTTCAATACCCAGTGGTGTTTCGAATTCGGTTAAATATCAAACTAATAAATTCTACGTCAATTTGTTTCTTGGTGATCAAACTTATATGATTTGGTCTAATCCTTATGGGATGCAATGGTCCAAGAGTACCTATTATGGCTTTGCTGTTCAACATACTATTGTGGCTAATCGTGTTTTCGGAACTGCCAGTACGGTTAACCAAGCTACTGGTGATCCCACATATTATTTCAATCCAATTGATATTAAAGAAATGATTATTTCTGCCTCTCAATTTAGTTCTCTGGCCAATAAATTATCGGTATCGGATATGAAGGTGATGTCAGCCAACGTTAAATTATCAACTGATGGCTCCACCACTACCAATTACGTGGAAATCCCGGTAGTTCAAGGTATGGGGATGGTAACAGCCATTTATCATGGAAGTACTTTAAAACCACAATTAAATTCGGCAGTGGGATTTTCCAAATTTGTTTCTGAAACTTCCACTAACTTAAAAGCCAATGTATTAAAATATCGAGCCACTTTATTTAGTGGAACTCAATATTTAATTTATGTTACAATTCCATCTGGTTATACCACTAGTTCATTTAAATTTCTGGCCAGTGGTAGTTATACTTTGGCTGGTTCTAAGGGTATTGATGGGCTTATTGTTCAAATGGCAGTGGCTCCATCATCTACCCTGCAAGATAAATATTATGATCAAGCAGCTGGTAAATATCCTACTGAAGCCAAGGTTAAAGCTCATGGTTATGGAGGAACCTCTGCTACTTATAATTTTTCATATAATACCAAAGGTACTTCTAAGAGTGGACAACCAATTGTGTTTGGATACCCACATCATGTTGAATCAATTAATGCCGATACCAAAAAGGCACAAACCACAATTACACTTCCCTCCGCCACAAAGGGAGATATGACGGGATTTTTAACATCTGAGTTAGTGATGACTGAAACACTTCATCCCGAAATACAATTATTACCTTGGTTACAACAATTAGGAACCGGATCCACCAGTTATACTAGTGCACAATTACAATTATTGGCCAGTGTGGTTAATTCTGAATTATCGGTGAATATTGCCACGGCGGTGACATCAACTGGATCGATGTATTATTCGGGTAAAATGATCGATAAATATGCGTATATTTTATTGGTGGTTTATCAAATTTTGGGGGATACTGCATTGGCTAAAAGTACGTTAAATACGATGAAACTGGTGTTTAATACTTATATTACCAATAGTCAAACCAGTTATCCATTAATGTATGATACCAAATTTGGAGGAATTACATCCACCGCTTCACAAAATGGAGATACCGGGGCTGATTTTGGATCTGCCTATTACAATGATCATCATTTCCATTATGGGTATTTCATTCATGCGGCCGCTATAGTTGGATACGTTGATTCCAAAATTGGGGATGGCACATGGATTAAGACCAATCAATTTTGGGTTAATTCATTAATTCGAGATGTTAATAATCCATCACCTGATGATACATATTTCCCCGTATTTCGAATGTTTGATTGGTTTGCGGGACATTCCTGGGCCAGTGGATTATTTGCTGGAGGAGATGGTCGAAATGAAGAGAGTAGTTCTGAAGATTATAATTTTGCTTATGCTATTAAAATTTGGGGTCGAATTTCGGGTAACCAACGTATGGAGTCAACGGGGGATTTAATGTTATCGATCATGCAACGAAGCATGAATAAATATTTCTATTACACCACCACCAATAAAGTTGAGCCATCCAAGATAATTCCCAACAAGGTCAGTGGGATCCTATACGATAACAAAATTGATTACACCACTTATTTTGGATCTAATGTTGAATATATTCATGGCATTCACATGTTACCGGTGACTCCAGTATCGTCATTGATCAGAGGACTGGCCTACGTCAAAGAAGAATGGAATGCCAAATTGGCCAGTGTGGTGGACAGTCTAACCGGTGGCTGGAGAGGGATTCTCAAATTGAATCAAGCATTATTTGACCCATCATCTTCTTATTCATTTTTCGCATCCAGTTCGTTCAGTACTAATTACTTGGATGGAGGTCAAAGTCGAACCTGGTGTTTGGCCTTTAGTGGTGGGCTTCTCAAGGTGTCCATATAACCTACTGTTTTGTACTCTGCTCTGTAATCTACTCTGTACTCTACTCTGTACTCTATTCTGTACTCTACTCTGTACTCTGCTCTGTACTCTGCTCTGTACTCTGCTCTGTACTCTGCTCTGTACTCTGCTCTGTACTCTGCTCTGTACTCTGCTCTGCTCTGTACTCTGCTCTGTACTCTGCTCTACTCTGTACTCTGCTCTGCTCTGTACTCTGCTCTACTCTGTACTCTGCTCTGCTCTGTACTCTGCTCTACTCTGTACTCTGCTCTTTTTCCTAGACTGTGTTGTATTCTATTTTCTGTGTTGTATTCTATATATGCTTGTGTATTATTATCTATTTAATTTCGCATCCGATATTGATTTGTAGCAAATAAAATTCCCTCGGTCCCTAATTTTTATTCCCACTAAAAACCAGCCAGTAATATAAAATCAATCTGGTGAGCATAAAATTCGGAGTAGGGTTGAAAAGCTATTGCTCGGAGAGGCTCCATACAATCGGGTTGGTCAGCAGAATTATTCCTGTATACTGTCGTGTACGGCATACAGTCTGCCTCAGCGAGACAAATATCCACAAATTCCTGGGGTCCGCCAATAGAATCTTGAGAAATTACGGTTTGTCAAAATAATAAAGCAATAACCAAAAAACAAAAATCCCTAGAAAAACAAAAAAAAAAAAAAAAAGTGAGTGAGTGAGTGCGGGAGAAAAGTGCGGGTGCGGTGCGCTTATTGTTTTTTTTTGCTTTTTTTTTTTTTGTTTTGTTAGGAAGTCTATGGTGGAAATACCCGTTGTCCCGGGATTTTTAGGGGGAAACACTATATAACTGTTTTTTTTTTTTTGTTTTTTTAGGTGTTTTTTTAGGTGTTTTTTTTTGTTTTCAGTGTACTTTGCTGAAAAAAATGAGTGTGAGTGACTATTTGAATACTAGGAAGAGTAGGTTTCTTGTAGTGATATTGTGGACTTTGTTTCTTACTCTTTTTCTTACTTTTCTTTTTTTTTAAAATAAAACAGTTTAGTTGTTCTTTCACCCTTTATTTGTTTTATTTTGAGTTATCTGTCAGTCGTCAAACATGTTTAAATCCATCATCACCAGATCTGGTGTTAGATTCGCCCAAAATGTCAGTTTAAGAACCTTGGCTACCAGTGCTTCCACCACTGAAGGCCAAAGATTGAAGAAATTTCAGGTTTATAGATGGAATCCTGATACTCCTGAAGTCGAACCCAAAATGCAAACTTATGAAATCGACTTGAATCAATGTGGTCCTATGGTTTTGGATGCTATTTTGAAAATCAAAAATGAACAAGATGCCACTTTAACCTTCAGAAGATCTTGTCGTGAAGGTATTTGTGGATCCTGTGCCATGAACATTGGTGGGGTGAATACTTTGGCTTGTTTGTGCCGTATTGATACTGATACTTCTAAAGATTTAAAAATTTATCCATTGCCTCATATGTTTGTGGTTCGTGATTTGGTGCCCGATTTAACTCATTTCTACAAACAATACAAATCGATTCAGCCTTATTTACAAAGAGATACCCATCCTGTCGATGGTCGTGAAAATTTACAAAGTATTGAAGATCGTGCTAAATTGGATGGTTTATATGAATGTATCTTATGTGCCTGTTGTTCCACTTCTTGTCCTTCTTATTGGTGGAATCAACAACAATACTTGGGTCCTGCCGTTTTGATGCAAGCTTATAGATGGTTAATTGATTCAAGAGATGAAGCTTCTCATCAAAGAAAAGAAATGTTACAAAACTCAATGTCCTTATATAGATGTCATACCATCATGAATTGTGCAAGAACTTGTCCAAAAGGTTTAAATCCTGGTAAAGCCATTGCTGAAATTAAAAAACAATTGGCTTTTGAATAATTGCATTAAAGATTATCATCTATACTACAAAACAAAAAAAAAATCAGACATACCATTCCGATAAAATAAAAAAAAAAAAATAAAAAAAAAAAAGAGAGAACTTGATGATCTCTACTTCATTATCTCTGCTTCATTTTGCTTCATCTTCAAGACCATCTTCAAGGCTTCTTAAAGAACTTTCCAGTTATTTATTTATTTATTTTTTTTTTTTTTTTATTTATTTATTTCTAGCCTACCTCGTATTATCTCTTTTTTAACGTGCTACTGTCTATCGCATTTATCCTTACGGACCTATACTTGGTTTACTTCATTCTTCATTATTAATCTATTTATTCAATATATATTCATATCGTACTAGTCTTCTCGTTTGTACTTGATTCTATTTTTTTTTTTTTTTGTTTTTGCCTTGTCTCACCTATGTTTTTTTTTTGCTAATTAGGGTTAAAACAAAGAGTCGACTCCGATGCGGGCTTTTCCCCTCAAACCCGAGCCCTTTGACATCCGTACACCCCTTGCTTTTTTTCTTGTGTGATCTTTTAAAGGGCCTTACAAAAGTAGTGTGTTAGCGATCCGCTAACACCATCAACCTAGTCTAACATCGCTATGGACTAACCGCTAATTACACTACTCTATTACTGGCTGTATTCATTTCTCCACAAAAATGATCTCTTATTATATTTTTTAGGGAATTGTAATCGCATCCATACCTGGTTTCAGCCTTGAAGAATGACTATGAGTCTCAATCCTAAAAGAATCTTGACAATAAGCGAGGGTGTATGGAAGTTTTCTTAAACTTATTGCAAGAAAGACAGAATTGGTGAAAAAAAAAAACTATACAAGAGATAAGCTGCAATTCATTTCTCTATATTCTTGCATGATTGATAGTATCCCCATTTCTCTATATTCTCGCTTGTCGAATAAACAAGTATCTGAAATTGCATCCATCCTGCCATCAGAAAGATCGAATCTTGAGTCTTTGATCTATGATGCCTTGGTTGATGAGCATCATGATACTTTTACTCTGATTGATTGTACTGAATTACTCCATTATTCAAAAAAATCAACTCCTTCAAGTCTTGTATATAATGACAAACTGGGATTACCCCCTTTACTTATAAATGTAGGGAATAATAAGAAGAACTTGCGTTCTTCCCCAAATCAATCCGACTCTTTTATTGGAGCTGATCTTACCCAGGGTTATTCCAATCATATTCCGGCTACTGCTGAAGAAATTTTCCAGTTAAAAGATATATGTGATTCAATTAACCATTATGATCAGTCAACCTCATCTAAAACAACCGGCTGTATCGTTTCATTAAGAAGAATCTTACTTATACTTATGTTACTCCCATTATCTCCAAAAAGGGCCAATTTTACCATAACTTATCATAATAATAATATTTTCATCAACTATGACGGAGAGACCAATAACACCCGATCTTCAGAGCTGGCTGACCTAATGGCTTATACAGGGCTTCAATTTGAAAGAACAATCACCAATCATAATCGGGATTATCAAGGTTTTTACTCATTATCTCAACAGATTCATAATAACGGTGTGAAAGTATTGTTGACGGCCGAAATTGATGCTGCTACAAAAAGTGGAGATTACGTTGAATTGAAAACTCATTCATATAAATCTCCTTCGTCAACTAAATGGGCCAAAAAAATGATTTCGACTTGGTGTCAGACTAAACTTATTGATGCCCATCATATCGTGGTGGGGTTCCGTTCCTCAACAACTTCTAATAAGTATCAACTAAACGCTTGGAAACATTATAAAACTGAAGATATACCTACATTGATATCCAATACAAAAGCGTACCATATTACCCTAAATAAGTATAATTCCACTCTAATCACTTGTCAAGGTTTATTAAAATGGTATAAATGCGTTTTAAAATGGATCCACGATGAAGTTATTCAACGAAGCCATCAAGGATTAACGGTGTTTAAATTACATTATGATGAAAATTCAGCTTCATTAAAACTTGAGTCTTGCATCGATAAAACTGACACGATACCTTATGATTTGTAACGATTTTGTTTTCTTTTGTTTTTTGTTTTGTGAGATGACTAGGATAAACGAAATAAATTTTATTCAATAATATATATGTACATGAACTAAAAAGATATGAAGCATTATGCGTTGTAAAAGTATTGAGGTTGAACCGTGGTAATAAATACAAGAGTTTTCTTTTATATTAATAATGGATCTGAAATTATTCAGTAATAGCATCTTTAAGAGCTAATTTTCTAGAATGAGTATCGAAAAACCCAGTCACTTCACGGAAATTCATGGTTTCAGGATCAGCTTGCATGAAATGCTTATCCTTAAAGGTAACCTGGATGATTGGTTTTTCGCTGACTGGTGAGTTTTTAGTCAATACTTTGTATTCGATCATGCATGCTCCTTTCATAGATGGAGGAATGGAAGAAAGGAAAAGTCTGGCAGGCTTCGCGCTGGCAGTGAATGGGTTAAACTTAACTGAGACTTTATTGAAGTATTTGGTTATCATTATGGTCCCTATTTATAACTGAAATGAAATAGCCTTGAATTTTAGCTTCCCAGGTAGTTCAACTGATTTTTTGCAAGTTTGGTTTTTGATAACTTGATTTAATTTGATTTTTTTTTTCAACTTCACTTTTTTTTTTTTTTTTTTTTTTTTTTTTTTTTTTTTTTTTTTTTTTTTTTTTTTTTTTTCTTTTCTTTCTTTCTAGTGTGAGGAAATGAACAAATTTACTGTGTTAGCGTAAACTAAGGTACGATACGCCCGGACACCATTTTTTCATTTTTGCTCACTCAATTTTTTTACAACCATAACATAGCGGCAACGTTAATTACAAGTTAATTAAAGTAATACCAAAATAAGGCTTTAGTATTATTCGACTTTACTTACCTGATTCACTTTGGACTGGAAGTGGATCAGATTGAAAAATTCGTTATATCTAACCTTTTTCAACAAAAGTGTAATTTTTCGAAATTTATCCAAATTTCTGTGAAAATCGGTCAAACATACACAAGGTATAATTTCATTTTTGGTATTAACAGCCGAATCTTACAAAAATTGAAAAAAAATTAAATTCAGAAAAAATAACTAGGAGTGAAATAAACAATTCAATAACCACCACACCTCTCTATTATTCTACTACTACTTAAAGCCTAATTGGTTGCTTGTACATTGACAAATCAGCCTCTTACGGGGTTACTCGCCGAAAGTAAGGTAGTTTATTTTTACTTTGAGAATTCGTTAGTTTAAAAAACTCGAATTATTGCTGTTGTGTTCCTTCAGAGGTATGCGATACGAATAGCAAGGATGTATTAGTTGAATACTAATAGTACAATAAGGTTTGAAATAAAATAGAAGAATGAACGCCCACTTAGGTAAATGCAAGTCATAACCTATTAATCTTGAACACTGGATTGCTATTACGAATAGAAAAGTGGTGCTTGAAACATTGAAAGCAAGTAGTCGACAATTCCGAGATTCACTCTTAGCGAATCCAACTACTAAAAAATGCAACCGGTATAGAGGTCAGTAATTACGATACTGAAAACAACAAGGGGATGGCTTCAGTAGTTTTGAACTTGGTCAAGCGTAGAACTTTAATCAAGAATGATCGTCCATGGTTTATTGAGCCCAAGCAACAGCTAAGAAGAACAAAACAATGTAACAATAAAAAGAGAAAAAAGTCATTCCTTCGACTCGAATAGTTCTCGTATCTTTCCTCACTTTGGACTGAGGTTCTTTCATTCTGCTCATCACTACGTCATTAAATGAAGCAAAGAAGAAATAGAAACAAGGGAAACAAAAGAACGAAGGAAAGAAGAAAAAAAAAAGAAACGAGACTAGGAAGAGAACAAAAATATTATAAATCTTACAATGCAGGGTCCTACATAAAACCTTCAATCAGTGGAATAATCAATTTATAACAAAGACAATAATGTTATGCCCCCACCAGTATTCCTGTATTGGGAATTATTATGGAACGCAGCAACCTTCGCTGTTGCAAAAATTGAAGAAAGTGCGAAAATCACATACAAAAAGCTTAAAAGCCAAACAAACAAAACAAAAAAGAACAAAACCGAGATGTGAAATATATGGAGAAGCAAAAAGTTAGACAAAGAATTGGAATCAGCCTGAATATAGGAAAAAAAATATTGATTAAAAAGGAAGTGAAGAGCTGAAATCGATTCTTACGCTTATTTTGCATTTCTTTTCTTTCTTTTTTCTTTCCTTCAAAGTAATTCTGGATTTATAGTTTTTCATACCCCTAGTGCGTGCCCTGTTGTTGAAGTAATACTGTGTAATATAGATGATGCACTCAGCACTGGTCCTTCATAAGTAATAACTTTGATTTATTGCTTTGCATGATGATTATTCGGCGAATTGTCCGTTGAAAATAAAAGATCAAGATTCTAACCAATACGTAAAATCAATCGAAAAAAAATGTAATAGTTAGACAACCTTAGTTTTGCTTAATGACGAAATCCAAGTGCATCCGATGAATGCTTCAAGATTCAACCAAAGTTTACAACCGAGCTCTAATCTGTTTCTTACGTAAAAAAAAACAAAAATAAAAAGAAAGAAAAAACTACTGGTGGTTATCGGCACTTATGCTTTATGAGAAACTTTATGAAACGCCGAGAAGGGCGCAGAAAAGAAGCTAAGATTTAAACTTTTGTAAACGAAACAAATACCTAGATCCGCAACCTGTCAGTTGGATAGCGAGTGGTTTAAGGTTATTGTCCAATAAATTGCTAGAATTTTGGAACCCAAAGTCGGCACTAGCATTATGCGCAGGTGAGTTCTATCATAGTAGTAATAAAAAAGAAAATAAAAAAAAAACACGACGATGGTCTTCATTTTTCTTATTTATTGATTTATTTGGCAGGCGGCGGCATATGAATACCTTATCTTAAACTACTACTGAGTAGTGTGTAAGCATGAAAATAGACAGGGGCTATTTATCAGGTAGCTATCCTATTGGTCGCAGATATTGAACCGCTCTTGTAGTTACCAAAAACCGCATTTCGAGGTGGGCTCAATACATGAACTTAAAACAACGGATGCAAATTGGCGCCAACCTGTCAAATTAGTGGTTCTCACCCGACCACACTACCGAGGAACTTTTGACATAGTTATTGCAAATACTGCCTCCTTGTAATAATTGATCCAGACCAACTGCAAAATCTTATGTACAGCTTTTCTACAAAACCTTAGCGCGAACCAACTATGAGGTGATCAACTACAGTATAAACTTTTAGGTATTTTACTTGCAACCACCCTTTTTCTTTTCCTTAAACTTCTTCTTTTTGTTTGTTTATAGATTTACTTTTCCTAGCTTGATAAATCCGTCAAGGGTCCGTTTTTGGTTAAGAAGACAAAGGGATGATTAGGCTATGTTGTCTTAGCCACCTTCCGGTATTTTTCTTAATTTGCGTGAAATCGACAGAGTATACGAAGATTCGGATACACTTTTTTTTTTTTTTTGTTCTTTAATTCTACAATTCAGGATTCATGGTCTGGATAAATAGAAGGTGAGCACATGGGCCTGACAAGAGATTTAAATTTAATCTTGGTGGGTGTTCTTGGCATTAGTTTAATCAGCTTTGTTTTAAAAAGACCAAAGTTTGGCGAACGGCATAAGAACAAGGATAAACCGTTTAGGTAGTTGTTCGGGATCGTTAGAAGCTTCGGTAGTCACCTATTAATTCTATAGTTTAGCTATTATTAAAGAGAAAAAGAAAGCAAAAAGAAAGAATAAGGAATTATCAAAGAAGCTCTAACTCGAGGCACCTTCATGAAGAAAAATAGCAACAAAAACGCCATAGAGCTAAAAAAAAAGTAAAAGAAAAGGGAAAGCGAAAGGGATTCTGTGGTTATTGGTTATGAATTATTTTGTCTATGGCTTAATAGTAAAAAAAATAAAAAAAAAGAAAGAACATCCATAACAGAAACAAAAGAAAACAAAAAGGTGAGTTAGAGCACTGTCCACCTTAGAGGATAGTAGATAAAGTTTATTGTAGTTGGAAACAATAGCGCTTAGTGAAATGGCCCGAAGATCATGAGACTTGCCAATTGATGATGGCGAACTAGATCAATTAGGGCATGGCAAGTTGTAACGAATTATTCGAAATTTCACCGTGATGGCCATCATTAAAGGCACACCACCACAATTGCAAAACTGCGGCGAAGAAAAAGAGTTAAAAAAAAAGAGTTGAGAAAAAAGTTTTTAGATAATTAGAATCTGGCTGAACAAAGGAAAAAAAAAAATAAACACCATTCCGTTCAATCTAAAGCTCGAATAAAGAAGGCTGGTTGGACATCTCAAATGAATGTTACATGATGGGAACCCTGATGGTCCACGAGGCCCTAAAAATAAGAAATCACTGAATCGAGGACTAACTCGAATATTGAAAAAAAAAAATCATAATCCCCGTAAGTAACCACAACGAACGCCCAAAACCAGCCTAAAGTTATTGTTAAAGCAGTCTGATAAGAAGAAAGGACCCATCATGCAAGCTGCTTGAAAAGATTCGACAAATATAGACAAAACAAATATAAAAGGGAAAGAACAAAGAAACATTACGAACAAATGACTTATTAAGTAAGAAAAGCAAGCAGAAATAAATATATAACCATCCATCTGAAATTGGTTAAAATAGAGGTGTTTGTTCGTGATCAACAATAGAGAGCAATGTGAAGGGGTTTAAAAACCCTTTTGTTATTGTGAAAAATGAGGAAAAAAAAAAAGAAAAACTATTGTTTGTATCGGGGTGGACGGAGCGATTGTTGGATTGCGCTATAAGTATTGTATTCAAGTATACAACAATCAACATTTTCCCAGTAACAAAAATTTCACCAAGATGGACCCACATTCAGAGAACGAGCAGGAAAAGGGGGGACGAGAAAGGGGGGGAGGAGGAAGGAATGAGAGAGTCGATTACCGAGAGAGGTCGCCATACAATGCAAAGAGGAAAGTAGGTGCCATTGCAGAGTACGTCAATCCTCGAGGTAATGGAGAATGGGTTAGTTGTAAAGAGAACTTGTGTCCCAATAAATGATGAATATTGCTTATTTCAATCAAAATCTATACAATGGGTTGAATTTTGGCCACTTTCTATTTTAGGCCGAAACCATACTAAGTTAGGCCAGAGTATGACCACTAGCACGAGTTACCATATTCACAATTGATGCTCAATTTGAATAAGGTCAAAGAGATGATGTTATCGTAGAAGCCTAGGGTGAGGATTTTTTATTTTCTTTTCGAGTTTTTTTTGTCTTTTCTTTTTTTTTTAAGCGGATATGAAAATGCATGTATCGGGATCTAATCAGTTTTATTTTTTAGAGGCCATAGCTAGTTTTTTTCTTCTTTTCATTTGGATATCTTAAAGCATAGATGTTGAGCGCAATACTGTACTACAAAGGGCAAAATACTCCTTCAGTAAAGGAGTAAGAAATTGCAACAAGAGAACTAAAGGGTCAAAACAAACGACATGTAGACTGGCAGGTTAATTATAAAATATACTTATAACAATACAAACCCAAAGAAAGCACGTAGAAAAAAACAAGACAAAAAGAGACAAATAAAACAAACAACAAACAACAAACACCAAAAAGAACAAACACCAAAGAGAACAAACACCAAAAAGAATGTACTTTGTCGCGTTGTTGTTTTTAAATCGCACCTACTAAAAATCAATGAACGTCATGGTTTGGTATTACCCATAATTGATATGAGATGAAGATTCAATTTAAATGCCCTTAGTTTAGGGACACTTGGCAACGTACGCCAAGCTTGGTGGGTTGGGCCTCCTATTGCTAGTAAATTGACTGCGTTGATCAAACAAATAAGTCAACGGTGAGAACAACCAATACTAGGGGGAGGAGAGTCAGGTAATTGTTTTTATGGTTTAATCCGTTCCATTGATTATTCTGCCTTGTTCACCGGGCAAAGACTAACTATAATGGTAGCATACTTCGAATAGACGAAGTAATATGGCCCTAGTTAAAATTATTGCACCCACTTTCAATTTTTTTCATCAAAATCAAAACAAAACAAACCAGCATAAAAAATACGTAACTAAAGGGAAAAAATACTGCATTAGGGTGACTTTTTTTTCTCTGTTTTTTTTTTTTTTTTGGCGTATTACCTAAAATTGAACATACTAAAATGGATTTAAAAAGCAGCACTGAGCTTTTCTGAACAAAAAAAAAGAACTCGCACCGTGATTCACAAAACCACCTTTTAGTATCTGCTTGATGGCTAATAGATAAGACCATTACACAAACCAATATACTGATTAATGAGCATCATGAGTAGGAAAAAACCTGGAGTAGCATCTGGGCACTCATCCGTTACTCGATTTTTATGACTGAGTGCTGGATGAAAATTGAGGCCGATGGGCGGAACTTGTTGAAATATTTTTAGTTAGCTTTAGTTGTGATGGTGACGGTGATCGTAATGACTATGATGAGCTGATATAATGTATATGAATAAAGTGTAACAAGACTCATGCAATGCACCGTCCCCACAATGAACAAGATGCACATTCAACAAAAACAACGTTTGTTTATAATGAACCTGTAATTGACCACTCCCCCCCCCCTTCATAACTTTGGCGCCACCAATCACGATCACTGCTGATATTACGATGGGTGCTAACTACTACTGTTACGCCATGATACCACAAAATAGAGAAATAAAGAAATGCCAGTGCTACTTTGATGGAGTTGTTTATAATTTATGGAGGAAACAACGTTAAACGGGTTAATAGTTATTGTCTTGATATTATTTGAAACATCAGCAAACCCTACAAACAGCAATTGATTCTTATTGATTCTTATTTCAGGTTGAATTGGCCGAACCGATCTAGTTGAAATTTGCTTTTTTCATACCTTATTGAAAGAAAAGGCAATCGACAAAAATCAATAATTAAACTAAAGCTTTTCAAACCAGAGATGATGATTTAGACGCTTAAACCGGGCTTAATAGTGGTGCGCTTAATAAGTAGTGGTTGTGGCCAAAAAGTTTAAGCTGCAAGTTTTGAATTGCAGACTCCTGTTTATCTCATGCACAACAATAGACGAAGAGGGAGGAGTTACGGAAGCCCAAGATTACGCCATAACATGAACCGAAGCAGCAGGTAACTTATTTTTTTTCCCTTTTTCTTTTTTTGCTTTCTTTCTTTTTTCTTTTCAGGTGGTGGTAAGAATTGCAATCGACTAAAAAAAAAAAACTTGCATGATATCCTGAAATCAGCCATTTTTTAGTTCTCATCACTCTTATGTAAGGGTAGGATCAATGTGCATGCAAAGTGACAGAAAACTAGCGGCAGTTTTCACGACACAAACACCCACAGAAAAAAAAAAAAATTAAAAAAAAAATAAAACCAAAAATGAACAATCTGAATACTGGGAACCACAGGGTGACATAACCAAAGGTTTTTTTTATGTTTCTGTGGGTGTTTTATTAGACATAGAGTGAACACAATTTCACCACCGATATGCTCTAATATACCCGAATACCAACTTACATCCACAACTTCCCAGGTTGCCCCCTGCACAAACTAGGGAGATAGTGGTTTAATTTATTATTTTAATTTTTTTTTTTTTTACAATCGATCGCAAATCAGAACCAAAAGTAGTTTTGTCTTTCCTTCTTTGACTGTATATCACAATCACGGCAATATACAGCTATAAATAAAACAGCTTTCACAGTCTCCTCTTACCCAGTTAGAATTGGCGTTAGGCACTAATAACTGTGAAAAAAAAAAAAAAAAAAAAAAAAAAAAAAAAAAAAAAAAAAAAAAAAAAAAAAAAAAATAAAATGTACAAATGCAAAACCAAAGTAGGGACAGAGGTACATTAGCCGTCATTGCGTTCATCAATATCATGTTCACATTGTAGCTTATGCTTTCCCGATTCACAACCCGCTTGCCAGGCTCGACAATTCGGATTCGTGATGTTATAACTACATTTCTTCATTGGAATGATCGTTTTTTTCCCAGTAACTGATTAATCACGCTACTACTAAGATGGCGGTCGGAGCTAACTAGTTCGATATTGTCTAACATTCCTTAACCTGACTTATTTTCTACCCTGTACTTTTGGTTTCTTTTCTTTCCTCAAAGGCTATATTTTTCTAAGCAGGCTTATTTTTTCCATTTCTTTTTTTTTTTTTTTTTTTTTTGTTCTCATAGCCTGGGACTTTTGCGCCCATTGTTACTCCCAATTGTTATTTGAACCTCTATTGTAAATGTTCCACCTCTTCTTATTTTCAATATTTTTTCTTCTTTCTTTTTAATTTTAGGCTTTTCTTTTTTGGCAACCCTATGGTAGGTAGGTCCGTCTCCATTGTTCTATACAAACCCTGAACCACGTACGTTCACAATGTATACATATTTTTCATTTATTTGTTTTGCTTCCCTTCTAGAAGAAATGCTGGATAATTTAATAGGGTTCTATTGTGAAATTCACCAAGTTTAGCCTTTCACGCGTAATTTTTTCAATCGTAGTCGAGGAAATATCATCCATAATTATTATCTCATATCCACCGGCAAATGCAAGGTCTGTGGTGAGGTCTTTTCTTTTGCCTATTGTTCCCGTTTGGCGGATGTTATCCACCACCTTTACAGCAACTCTTTTTTCTTTCCTACATCTTCTGTTTCTCTAATATCATACTAATGATACTAAGTTATTTTTTTTCTTTCACTTGATTTATTTTTTAATTCATTCCTACTTATTTTATTTTGTTTTTGGTGGCTCTTATTGTCCAGGTATGGCTTGTTTTACTCCGTTTCTTTTTGTTTTTCTTTTTTTGCTTTCTTTTCTCTATTCTATCTGTATTTGAAATTGCAGTCTATTGTAAAAGTCTAGAAATTTAACTTAACCAACAATCGATTGGCCTCTACAACGAGAAATCATATAGTTTAGGCAATAACTAATAGCGTTCGAGGCACCAATGTGTCAACCTTTTGGCCAATTTCTCTCTTTCTTCCAAATCTTTTATAATCCAATGCGTTCGCTACTTTTTCCTATAAGTTGACTAACGTTGTCTTCTTTTTTCTTTTCTTCTTCTTGTTTTTTCTTCACAGAGACTTACTTTCAGGAAAAGGTATATAACAAAACAGAGAACAGTTATACCAAAACCCTTACCCCCTTCCCCTTCTATTAATTTCTTAATATTACCCTTTTTTAATTCTACTACGTTTAATTTGCACACATTTTCTTATACTAGTGCTTTATTTCGAATTCAATCGTTCAAGTTTAAATTTTTCAATCACCGTTTTTTCTTTTCTTAATCCTTAATAAAAAGATAAAACATTCGAATTTTCAATTTGCCCCAAAAAAAGAAAACCTTAACCAGAAAACTAGAAATCGTTATTTTTTCTCCTTTCGGTTACCATTTTCGCAATCTAATTTATTTTTTTTCTTTTGTTAGTTTAATTTTTTTTAGGCTATCATTTTACTCATTTAGAAATCTCACTTAGGCTAAAAAAATGATCTTCTCAAAATCTGCCGCCGTTTCGGTCGCTTTGGCTTCCTCATCCTTTTTAGTTGGTGTCAAAGCCAACAACAGATTCTTATACGATGATTACGCTGATTTGGCTTCCGATAAACCATCCAACTCTTATTGTTTGGGTCAAGACCTTGTTCAAATCGGTCAATCCATTGACTTAAATGAAAAATCTTCTAACCATGTCTTAGAATCAACTTCTGGTGCTGGCACCGATGTTGGCAAGAGAAGCTTAGAAGCAGGTCTTGGTGCTGGCCTTGGTGCTGACCTTGGTATTGCTTCTGCTGGTGTCGAAGGTGCCGCTGGTGCTTCTGTCTTGAAGAGACACTTATTAGATGCCGGTCTCGCTGCTGGCCTCGGAGCTGATCTCGGTATCGCTTCTGCTGGCGCTGGTCTTGCAGCTGGTGCCTCTGTCTTGAAGAGAGACGACGAATCTATCGAAGATGCTGTCAAGAGACACTTATTGGAAGCAGGTCTTGGTGCCGGTCTTGGTGCTGACCTCGGTATTGCTTCTGCCGGTGTCGAAGGTGCCGCTGGTGCCACTGTCTTAAAGAGAGACGATGAAACCGACGAAGATGCTGTCAAGAGACACTTATT